>CAIGQV010019087.1:4121709-4134327 GCA_903798115.1 Danio jaintianensis
AATCCTTCATGTTGTCCCAACACAAATCGATTAAGTTAACTTAATTGATTAGACAAATTTAAGTGGATTGAACATGAAACCATTAAGTTGATAAATAATGCAGTTTTATTTTAAATAATAAGATTAAGATGTGTCTACTGTATTAACTTGATCAATTTTTATTTTTAAATTCATACTTTTATGCAAAATAATAACCATTTGGCTGTATTTAAAAGTGCATGCATGCTCTTTTATAAGTATCATTAACACTTTTAAATAATGCTCCATTAGTATAACATGAACAAACTATCAGTAATACGTTTATTAGGGTATTTTGTTAACCTTACACTGTAAATAAATCCTGGTTGCCTTAAATCTGTAAGCTGAATCCAATTAACCTAATGAGTCCATTGAACTTATATCATGTTAAACTGACTTAAAACAGCTTGCATAACTTATAAAACTAAGTTAATCATGTTCTAACTTAATTTGATGAGTTACAATGAACTAAAACATATACTGTCATGACTAATTGATCATATAATTTTAATTTAAGTTAAATAATGTTAACTCACAGTGCATTAATTAACGTCGACAAGCACAACTTTTGGATTTTAATACAGCATAACTATATTATTAGGCTAATAAATGCTTTACAAGATTATTCATACTTAGTGTTTACGTCAGTAACCAATGGATTATTATTCTAAAATGTTACCATATTAGCTATTTAAGAAATTGACGGTCTTTTTTTAATGCATTTTTGAGCTACGCGATCAGGTAACCAATTAACGGCTTGACCACCGAAGCATTTCCATCCCCAGTCTAAAAAACTCTTGCTTTTGAGGCTGAAAGCGCCGTCGGAGGAGGAATCAGCATTCACATTCATTCATCGCGCTCAATGCATCAAAAGAAGCTCATCATCATGAGCTATGATGCATGCAGGTCAGAGGATGAACATGATATACTGACTCAGCCTATAGCCGATACATCAGTCAAAGAGCAGGTCAATAGATGCGTCGAGATGACAGCAAACCCTCCACCAATGCATGCGTCGATATCCCCGGTCGCTTTTCCCATACTTACAGGGGCTGTTGTGGGAGAAGCGTGCTCTCCTGGGCGAGTAGGATTCGTTCTGATCCAGTTCGTACGCGGAGGCGATGAGCACGGCGAGCAGCAAAAGTCCGGTCCTCGGCGGCATATCTCTCACTGGATGATGCTATTACGAAGGGCAAGAAAAGAGGATTTCCTTTATGCCTTTATGCGCGTTCTTGGCGACTTGGTTGAGGAAATGCGCACGCGATGTGGGCAGTATCATGAAGGCTCCGTCTGTCCGGCTGATCTCTCCGGCAGTTTCTTCTTGCAGCCGCGTGCATGACAGGTCGCCCTTTATATGTGCCCGAGCATCACGAGCTCGCATCACAGCCCAATCACATCACAGCAGGCGCTCTTAACACTCTGCCTCGGCTCAAACTTTCATTCATTGATCCGTAGCATGTAAATGGGCACCTCATATGGCGTAAAGTTTGCGCTGATCCTTGTAACTTGGGGAAAACGCTCACATCCTGGCACCGCTGTTGTTATATACAAATACGCTTCAAAGAGATTGTCGCATATTTGCTCAGTAGGAACGTCACGATGATATATGTGCTTTTCCTTAACTTTACACTAGTGAAAATAATGAGGATTTGCTTGATAGGAACGGAAAGACGCAAAACACAATGCTGGTTCCACATAATTGATTTGAGTTAGGACAACATGAAGGAAATAAGTTAAGGTATGACTTTTTTACAAATTTAAGTGGATTGAAGATAAAACGATTAAGTTGTCCCCTCCAAAAAACTTAAGAATTTAGTTATTTCAGCTCATTTAAATAAGTAGTTCGAACAAACATCATTTGTTGAGTGCAGACTATGTATACACTGCAAAAAAACGTATGATTACAGAAATAACGAGTCAAATTTAAGTGAGTTTTGCTTTAAAGCAAGCAATAATCTGCCAAGATTTGCATCTGAGTTGAGTTTATTTTGCTTACCCCACTGGCAGATTTACCTAGTTTTAATGTAAAACTCACTCAATTCTCACAACTTATTGGTGAAAAAAAAATATATATATATATATTTTTTTTACTTGTCTACACTGTAAAAAATCCTGGTTGCCTTAAATTTTTAAGCTGAATCAAATTAACTTCATGAGTGCATTGAACTTATATCATGTTAAACTGACTTAAAACAGCTTGCGTAACTTATTAAATTAAGTTATAACATGATTAACTTACTAAAAAATGAAACTAAAGAATGAAAAATGACTAATTGATCATATAATTGTTTTACTTGTCTAAAAAATGCTTCTTGATTTAAGAATTTGAGATATTTGAACTAGAAACAACATAAAACTCTTAAGAAAAACATTTTTAGGAGTAAATAATGTAGCTTTATAACATAATATCTGTTAATGCAACTCACAACCTTTAAAAATAGTTGTAAAATACTAAACAAGTGGTCAAACATCCTTTAAAAACACTCTCACATCACTTATTACGCATGCATGTCACTTTTAATTTGTAAATTGGTTCAATAAGTCTGATCACGCAGATCTCCTGAACAATGAGATCTCGTTTTTCTTTATCTGTTTGTTTCATCTAGTCATCCTATTTCAGCTGTCTGCAAAAGCGTTCCCCCCCGTCTGATCACCAGGATTGCGTTTTAGTCAAATGCATTACGCTCTTTGTTTTTCCTTAGCCGTCTTTGAGAAATAACATTTGAAGTTATTCAAATCACTCGCATTTTTATCGCTTTGGCATTTTGACGGACTCTCAACAATAATGGCGCTATTGTTGGAGAAGCAAATGCGGAATTGTCTCTGGCTGAGAGATAAACGACGCAGTTATTGACACAAATCGTGTAGCAGAGCATCACTGTTGACTTTGCGCGTCTTGCAACGCGCGCTCTCGAGCTCGCGCACGGCGCACGTGCAGAAGCGCACGCCCGATCTGACACTCAAGTCTGAGCGTGAACAATTGCCAAATCAGCAGTCATGGTTAAGTGAGAAATCTGCTTATTTTTAGCCTCGAAGAAAGGAAAGACCATCTCTGGGAGACTTTAATTCTTAAATGTACTTTTACCTATATCATTCATGAGGCGTCTTAAAGGGACAGTTCACCCCCCAAAAAGAAAATGTTCACCCTCAAGTGGTTATGAGTTTCTTTCTTCTGTTGAACACTAAAGAAGATCATTTGAAGAAAGTTGAAAACCGATAACCATTGACTTCAGTAGTAGGAAAGAAAAATACTATTGAAGTCAATGGTTACCGGTTTCCAGCATTCTTCAAAATATCTTCTTTTGTGTTCAACTAAACAAAAGAAAGTCAAACAGGTTTGCAACAAGTTAAGGGTAAATAAATAATGACAGAATATTCATTTTTGAGTGAACTGTCGCTTTAAAGTCGCATGCACAGACCATAATCATTTAAATTTAATGATAATAATAATAATAACAAAAATAAACTAAATATAAAATAGCTTAAATAACATAGCTTTAATAATAAAGCTTTAAGCTATTAAAGGGCAGCTTACCCCATACCAAGTTACATCATGTCCCAGGACACAAAAGGTCAGCATGATGTGACTTAGAATGGGGAAATTGTCATTTACTGTCAATTAATTACAATACAATGGAGTTGCGTGATATAAAAAAAATGTAATAACTTGCAATAAATGACTATGACTTTAGATGGCCAACAGAATCTGTAGAAAAACAGAAACTGGTGCTGGTTGTTTTCTGGGATGACATTTCCTTTACACCTAAAACACAGTTTAATGTGTAATTCAAAATATGAAGAAAAAAAATCTCTAAAAAGTAAAAAAGTTTAAGGTAAATAAAAATGTTTAAGGTATGATCGCATGACATACACTGTTAAAAGTTATTACTACTGTTATTATTTTACTCTACTTAAAAAATGTGAGTAAAGCCGTTGCCTTATAAATGAGAAGTTGACTTTACTTAAACAAGTGAATTCATTTTCCTTCGGCTTAGTCCCTTTATTCATCAGGAGTCGCCACAGTGGAATGAACCGCCAACTTATCCAGCATATGTTTTACACAGCGGATGCCCTTCCAGCTGCAACCCAGTACTGGGAAATACTTGTTTCATTAAAAAATGTTTCATTAAAAAAAGACAAATTATGCACTGTAAAACCCCATGAGCCCTATCATACACCCGGCAATAAGGCACAATAAGGCGCAAGACGTGTTTGCCGCGATGTGTTGCTATTTTCAGACCAGTGCAACCCTAATTTTCCCGCTTTGAGCCACGTTGTTTAAATAGCAAATCCATTTGCGCCACTTTGTGCACTCATGGGTGTTCCAGTCTAGAAAAGAGGTGTGTTAAGATGCATTGTTGGCGTGTTGCTATTTTGAGGAACTAAAATAGACTGTGCAATAGACCAGCTGAAAGCAGGTCTAAAGTCCAGCGCAGAGCACGTTAGTTGAATACACACAGGATGTACGGCAATATGCAAATATCTTTACAAATGAAAAAGAATTAAAGGATTAAAATATGACAAAAATTATTATTTTCTACATAAATATAAAAACCACTGCCTCAATGCCTTCTTCATCTCGGGGGGCTTTTTCAGTTTATTCATGACAACTTGCTTTTGTATAATATTATTATTAGCTGTATTATTTATTATATGCATATTTATATTTGTTTTATTAAAAACAAGCTTAGATTTGTCCACCTGTCAGGTTTTGGACCATATGGGGCAATAGGACGTGTGTTTGGATATAACTCAGTTTTTTGACCACACTTCGTTATTATTGTTCATTTGTTTGTTTGCTGGAAATTAGAACTGAATTTAGAAATAGTTTTGAAACAAATCTTTGAGCTTAATAAACAAAATTAAGTATGTAGGCTAATGGATGTCTTCAGTGGAGTGCTTACAACACCGTTTCCTTATCCAAGAAAGAGAGAAAGAGAAAGTAAGAGGTCGAATGGAGGAGGCTCGCTTTTTATCCTCGCGCTGCAGATGGTCTGTTTAACTGTTTTCTCGCTAGTGAAGCGTTCAGTTTTTCCACTAACAAAGTCCGCCATGTAAATAGCAAATGCGCCATGGCGTGACGCAACTGACTCTTAAAGGGAATGGGAGATGAATCCAGAGATTGGTTTATTCTCAAAACACACCCATAATTCATTAAGAGAATAAGCACAATCCTGTTAGACCATGCGCCGGGGCGCAAAGCGTATTTTTCCGTCCTTAAAAAACCAAAAGTGGATTTGAAGTCACCCTTAATGCCTTTGCGCCATGCACTTTAGACTTTGCGCCTAGATCATTAAAATAGAGCCTGATAAGTTAAGCTAACTCTAAAATTGTTTGATGAAACCGATTGCAGCAAACCATTAAAATTTTTAAACAAAATGGTTTGACTACTGTCATTCATTCATTTTCCTTCGGCTTAGTCCTTTTATTTATCAGGGGTCGCCACAGCGGAATGAACCACCAACCTATCCAGCATAGGTTCATTCCACTGTGGCGACCCCTGATGAATAAAGGGACTAAGCCGAAGGAAAATGAATGAATGAATGTTAAAAGTCACCCAACTGTTAAGTTTGTCCATATTCTATTCAAATTTGAGTTGACACAACACATCATTTTTTGCTACTAGTTCCAACTACTTATTTAAAAGGATCTGAATCAACACAATTCTTGAGTTATTTTTTTAGGGACAACTTAATTGTTTTATGTTCAATCCACTTCCATTTGTAAAAACAATTAGGTTACCTTAATCGATTTTTGTTGGGAAAACATGAAGGAATTGCGTGGAATCCAGCATTGTTTTTACAGTGTATGATGAATCCTGAAAGCGATAGTTCAACCTAAAATGAAAATTCTGTGATCATTTACTCCCCCTTTAACTTTTCAAAACCTGTTTGACTTTCTTTCTTCCGTTGAACAAAAAAGAAGCTATTTTGAGACCCACTGGCATCCATAATATATTTTTTATAAAAGGTAAACAATCTTAAAAAAAAAAAATAATAAAAAAAATATATATATATATATATATATATATATATATATATATGTATATATTTTGTGTGCTCAACAGAAGAAAGAAACTTTAAGGTTTAAAATTAGATGAGGGTGAATAAATGATGAGGTAATAAATTTTTTTGGGTGAACTATCCCTTTAAAGGCCACCGGAAGTTGCTGCAGACTTTTATTTCAGTATGATGATGCATTTCCAACTGAAATGGAATATTGAGTAGGGGGCAGGATTTTACCTTTGCACTCCTCCTCTCAACTTTGGTTGGAGGGGCATGGCTATGCATATTTTGCCCCAAGTCGTCGAAGTGACATCATCAAAGCAGGACTGCCATTTCAGAGTGGAAGCAAGTGGTCAGAATTTGATTAAAAATGACCAAAACAAACTGCCTTTAACTTGATAATGCAAGTGAAGCACCAATGCTTGAAGACTGCATTCTTTAGTTCGCTAATAATGGTGCAAAAATACAATAGAGTGACAGGAAATGTCAACCTCTTTCATTCAGATGCAAACCAAAGCTCAGAGGAGGCGCTTACATGGCACTGTTTTCAACTAAAAACATTTATGGTTGTTCATTTATATGACAAGAGGGGATTTGGGGTGTTAAAACAAACTTTTGCAGCGTGTTGATGATAAAACTGTTACACTATACATGTGATTTTGTGAATTTATATCTTTAGTCTACAACAAAGCAACCAAAGACTCACCGCGTCTTCAAAACAATCCAGTCAGAGGTGTAGCTTATACAAGTAAAATTGTATAAGCAATTTTCTGAAAAAGAAATAAGCAAACCTTTTGGTCACAATGTTGGCCATTTTCTATGTCAAGCTAACAATGTTGGAACTGAGAGTCGTCTTAATTTATGGAGTCACATGATGATTTAGTAGATCACAAGATCAAACCAGACAAAACAAAACAAAAAAAGTACAAAAATATTGAAAAATTAATGAAAAACAAAAAGTAAAATAATAATAATAATAATAATAATAAATTATGCAATGAAATAAAAAATAAAAATAATAAAACAATAAATTAAAATAAATGAAATCAGTTGACAGGAAAAAAGATGAATAAATAACGATAAAAAAACAAAACATGAAAATAAATATTTAAAATATTGAAAAATTATTGAAAAATAAAAAGTAATAAATGTATAATAGTAGTAATAATAATAATAATAATAATAATAATAATAAAGAATACTACTGCTAATAATAACAATACAAAAATATTAAAATAATAATAATAACAATAATAATACAAAAATATTAAAATAATAGTAATAATAACAATAATAATAACAAATATTAAAATAATAATAATAGCAATAATAATACAAAAATATCAAATAATAATAATAACAATAATAATACAAAAAATATTATTATTAATAATAGTAGTAATCATAATAATAATAATAAATTATGCAATAAAATTAAAATAAAATATAAATAAAATAAAAAATAAAATGAAAAAAAGTATAAAACAATAATTTAAAATAAATGAAATCAATTGATAGGAAAAGTATGAATAAATAACAATAAAAAAAAGATATTTAAAAATATTTTAAAATAAATGAAAAATTAAAAAGTACAAAATATATAATAGTAATAATAATAATAATAATAATAATAATAGTAATAATAATAAAGAATACTACTAATAATAACAATAATGCAAACATATTAAAATAATGAAATAGCAATAATAATACAAATAATAATAAATTATGCAATAAAAAAAAAATAATAATAAAACAATAAATTAAAAAAACAAATGAAATCAATTGATAGGAAAAATATGAATAAATAACAATAAAACAAAACAAAAAACATGAAAATAAATGTAGAGATATTTAAAAATAACAATAAATAAAAAGTTAAAAATATATAATAATACTACTACTAATAATAATAACAATAATATTAAAGAATACTACTACTAATAACAATTATACAAAAATATATTAAAAAAATAATAATAACAATAAAGAATACTACTAATAATAGCGATAATAACAATAATACAAAAATATTAAAATAATAATAATAATAATAATAATAATAATAATAAATGATGTAATAAAATAAAAAATTAAATATAAAGTAAAAATAGAATAAAAAATAAAACAATAAATTCCATTTATAGACACGAGCGAGTACTTGACAGCCATAATAACAATGATGAAATTGCCTATTGGCATGAATAATACAGCAACTTAGGTAATTCTTTGTGGATTTGTGTGACTATGAATTGCTTTGATACCATTGCATGACTACAACATTTCCATTTTTAGTACACGTTTGCCCTGTAAATGTACCCTTGAGTCTTGAGGCCCAGTAAGTCACACTATAAGAAATAGTAAGAGAACAAACTCCATTAAATAGCAGAGCTGGATTCCTCCCAAACACCCAGAGGAAACCCACGCCAACACGGGGAGAACATGCAAACTCCACACAGAAATGCCAACTGATCCAGCCAGGACTCGAACCAGCAACCTTCTTGCTGTGAGGCAACAGTACTAACCACTGAGCCACCATGTCGCCCTCTAATGATTATTTTTTAATAATTAATTATGTAAAACTCTTTCTTGGTGTAAATCTTTTGAACATATAATTTGGGATTTATTTATGTAACTTTTTTTGTCTCTGTCTTTGTAAATGTTCTTTCTTGCACCGAATGGATCAATTGAATCAAAGTGTCATTTACTGGAGACTCACTCTGATCATCATTTGAATCAATGAATCGTTTATTGGAGACTTACATTTGAATCAGTCTATCATTTACTGGACACTTACTCTGAATGGATCATTTCAATCAGTGAATCATTTACTGGAGACTAACTCTGAACAGATCATTTGAATCAGTGAATCATTTACTGTAGACTCACACTGAACAAATAATTTGATTCAGTAAGTCATTTACTGGAGACTATCTGAGCGGATCATTTGAATCAGTCTATCATTTACTGCATACTCACTCTGATCATCATTTGAATCAATGAATTGTTTACTGGAGACTCATTTTTGATTCAGTGTATTACTGGCAGCTCACTCTGATTGAATCATTTGAATCAGTGTATAATTGACTGGAGACTCACTCTGAACTAATCATTTGAATCAGTGAATCATTTACTGGAGACTCACTCTGATTGTTTGAATCAGTGAGTTGTGAACAATTTATCTGTTGAGTGCAATTAGGGAAGTCATTTAACAAGTGAACTGTTAAAATCCAGCGTGCTCACAAATGAAACACCATCTCCTCTACAGCAGAGAAGTAAAAATGCTTAGTCACTGTCCACCACTGCTTATACATTATATTACCACTTACTTTTTCACACCCGGGACACAGAGTTCTGAAACACCACATTTAACACAACACCGACTATATTTTTATCCAGAGTTTACCAGTGTGATGTCAAACTTTCTTTGAGCAGTAGCAAACTTTTTAGTACAAAAAGTGAGTGGAACCATTTGCAACCATTTTAAAAGTCACCAGGGAAATGTTTAATAAAACAGGTGACTCACGACTACTTTTGAGTGCTTCTTGACTGTTACTGAGGTATTCATTCTGTGAGAAATGTACTGCAGGAAGACTAAATTCACCCCAGCAAAAAAAAAAAAAATTATGAAAATGATATTATAAAATCCAATTTTCTGCAAGACTCATGCAGTGTTTAGATTGTGGCAATGATTTCAATCCAGCTGTTCTGGAAAACTTATCAGAATTATAGTTATCATTAAAATGGCTCCTTGAGGGCACAATGATAAAAAAAAAAAACTATATATATAATTTTTTTTATATCGTTTTTTTTTAATATACTTTTTTATAGATCACTCCTTGGATATTTTCAGAGCAAGCATCTATATATATATGAGTACAGTAAGATTCAATTAGTTATTATAAGTTAATGTATTTACTAACACTAACAAACAATGAACAATTTGGTCACTGTTAGATCAATAAACTACTAATTAGCTGCTTATTAATAGTTAGTAAGGCAGTATTTTGGTTTAGGTATTGGGTAGGATTAGGAATGCAAAATAAGATCATACTTTGTGAGCAATTAATATTGTAATAATTGGCCTAACCCATACCCTAACCTTAACCCATTTAGGTAATAAGCCAGTAGTTAGCTGAATTATTACTTAAACTAAAGTGTTACACAGGCTATATTCATCTTAGTCAACGTTAGTTAATAAAAACAAAGTTAAAATTTTTTCACATTAACTCAGAGTGCATTAACCATGCTAATTGTGGATTATAATAAATAAATTAGTAAAGGTTGAACTATGATCATTATGTTAATATTGTAGGTATTGTTCAATCTTAGTTCATAATAGTAAGCATATTGACTACACTGTAAAAAAAGTCATGCTGCCTTAGATTTTTCAGTTGAGTCAAATTAACGTTTCTAGTCATCTCAACTTACATCATATTAATCAAGTTAAACTTTGCATAACTTAAAAAATGTAGTTGAAACCTGATTAACTTATTAAAATAAGTTAAAGCGACATAAACATATTTGTTGTCTTGATTTTTTTTTTGTGATTGCACTTTTTGTTACAGTGTAACATTAAAGGTGCTGTATGACTCTTCTAAAGCATAAAAATAGCATAAAATGTTTGCAGATATTTAAGAAACATGCTAAATGAACATTCTTGTTTATCTGAAAAACAATGCTGAAGTCAGATATTCTGCTTTGAAAATGTCTGTTACGTGCCGGAATGCTGTCTTTGTTTTTGTTCTTTTAACCCAATGCCACTTTAGCAAATTATATTTCAGCACCCCGGGTTGCCTTGGTGGAAAACTGCGTATTTCATTCATTCATTCAGAAAGGCTCTCAAAGCATGTGCCTGCGACTGAAATGCGACCTCTGGTAGACAGTAACAGACTCAGAAATGAGACGCAGATTCAGTTCCACATGAGGTTTTTAATTAGCAAATAATAGAAATATTACGAGCGTAAACATTAGGTGAGCAGGTTACATTGTAACCCCGTGTCCTAACAACACGCTCCGTGACGAGATTTGCAGTGATAAGCAATTTGGCTGTTTGCACTAGACGAAACACGACAGAAATTTAAATACAGCCATTCAGAAGCACAGAATATGCACTCACTCACGAAATGGTAAGGTTTATAATCTAATTAATACATATTAAACCTCTTTAACATTATTAAATGTAGATGCTGAATCACTGATATGTGTTGGTCACAGTTCTAAAGTTCAATTTTAAACGGTTTATTTCATTTTTAAGATCTGAGGTGAACTATCTGCTGCTGCTTTCAGTAGTATGGCAATAAATGTCATGTAAAATGGCATTCAAACTCACATTATTAGCATTTAACACTGAATAAAGCACATGAGGTGTACCTGAGCTGATCATTGTCAGTTTTTTGTTGTTCAGCTGCAAGAAATAGAAGCCATTTTT
Source organism: Danio jaintianensis (assembly GCA_903798115.1). NCBI lineage: Eukaryota > Metazoa > Chordata > Actinopteri > Cypriniformes > Danionidae > Danio > Danio jaintianensis. The sequence goes on from CAIGQV010019087.1 coordinate 4,133,164, forward strand.
AATATATCAATTCGAGGTGTTGGTTAGAACTCCTTTTAATATGAAAATATTCCTTCTATCGCATGCCGCTGCTTTTATTTAGAACATGATTTAAATCAGCCTTTAGGCTCGATAGTCAGACTTGCTCCTGTTTGTCCTCAATCTGGCAACCTGCGCTTGCGTTTGTTTTGATCCAGGAATGCAATACCTAGTTCAACCACTGGGTGTCAAACTTACATTCTGCACCTTTAATGAAACCTTATTGTAAAGTGTGACCATATATAGTTAGTTTGTTTTTATTTATTTTAATGCGCCTTTATCCCAGCTTAGCTTTTAGCATCTTCAACCCGTGTTTAATTTGATGTTGCCTTTTCTTTGACATTGTTCAGCCGTGCACTATCATCATGTCAGCCAATTACAAGGCCTGGTTTTTGCTAAATAAATACTCAGATTTAAAGAGACGCATCAGTATAATCGGTAAATAGCAGATCTACTCTTTGAGAACAAGTTAAGGGGATAGTTCACGCAAAAATGACAATTTACACACTATCCAACCCAGGCTCATTCTGAATTTTTTGTGAAATTGATTAGCAATTCCTAATTAATCTTTTTTTTGTTATAACCAAATTTACAGTAGTGTGCTTGGCTTAACAGTTTAATTTTATATGTGTGTAATTCTCGCAATAATTCATTGATGTTAATGTAACAAGTAACAGGCTGCAAATGTTTATCAATAATTCATTACATTGGTTTTTAGTGCATTACGACCATGTCCTTTATATTGTACCCACAAAAAAGTAGGACATCTAATCCAGACTGTACCTTTTCATTCATTTGAAGGAGAAAGGCCTACAGATTCAACAGCTGCGCTCACATATGGACCGAATTGGTCCTTGGCGAGTTACAGAGGTAAAGTCAAATTCAGGTGGTCTCGCAGCCCAGATGAATGCAACCCTGGGGAATAGTGATATATCAGGCAAATGAAGTCTCCTCCTATGAGTGGTTAATCAGCGACGTGTTACTAGGAGAAATAGAAACATCTGGACGTTGGACGTGAAGAATTGTAAACCTTTCATCCTTATGAAGTCACTAATCTAGCGAGTGTGTATGTGGGAAGGAAAATGAAGAGAGGGGGGTAGTGTGTGTGTGTGTGTGTGTGTGTGTGTGTGTGTGTGTGTGTGTGTG
>CAIGQV010019087.1:4134337-4166629 GCA_903798115.1 Danio jaintianensis
GTGTGTGTGTGTGTGTGTGTGTGTGTGTGTGTGTGTGTGTGTGTGTGTGTGTGTGTGTGTGTGTGTGTGTGTGTGTGTGTGTGTGTGTGTGTGTGTTTGCTGGGCAAGGGTTCAAAGACAGGGCATGATGGCAAGCAAAAGTGAGCATTCTGCTTTGGCATGATACCACACGTGGCGTATTTGCATTGGTTTGCATGAAAGCAGTTTAACTGATTCTAAGATTACTCTCCATTTGCATCCTGTCCTTTTTCTGCCAGGAGGTCAAGCTGCAGCCGTGCACTATCATCATGTCAGCCAATTACAAGGCCTGGTTTTTGCTTAATAAATACTCTGATTTAAAGAGACACATCAGTATAATCGGTGAATAGCAGATCTACTCTTTGAGAACAAGTTAAAGGGATAGTTCATGCAAAAATTACAATTTACGCACTATCCAACCCAGGCTCATTCTGAAAACGTACCCCTATATACATTTCTGGAGAGCGCCAAATATGTCCCAGGAGGTGCGGTTTTTTGCAGTTTTTGTTTTTGCGAATCCGCCAGAGGCCGCTGTGTACGCTTTTTCAGATCTTAAATTTCTGCCATTCGCGCCTGCTGTTCTTGCGTAAATCCACCAGATGCCACTGTTGACTGACTGACTGACTGACTGAATGACCGATTAACTGACCCACCCTTCTCCTTCCATAAACCCAACCAATAGAGTTTTAAAAAGCACCGATTGAACCTGAAACGTACCCCCCTATACATTTCTGGAGATCGAGAATTATGTAGCCAGAAGTACGTATAGCAGCATTTCGTCTTTAAAACGAACGCTACGGGGCGGTATGACTCCGTTCCTTTTCACGCTTACCAGCTGACCGCTGTTACCAGTTTGTCCAGTGGCTTGCCGTGTATGTCGGCGGACTTGAGATGCAGAGAGGAGCTGACCACGACAACGGGGTGCGAGTCCGGCGAAGAACGGTTCCAAAAAAAGGTAAGACAAAAACAAAAGGCTAAAAATAAAATAAACAAGTAAATAACAGGGTGAGAATGTGGTAAAATCTGAAAACTTGGTAAAAATCAGGCTGCCGTGAGTGCTTTTCTTTTTCTGGATTGCTTTTGAAAACACTGTCTGTTGGGTTTAGGGAAGTGGGTGGGCGGGTCAATCGCTGCTTTTGAAAACACTGTTGGTTAGGTTTAGGGAAAGAGGAGGGTAGGTTAGTTAGTTAGGTAGGGTAGGGGGGGGGGAGCTATATGGCACTAATGTGAATGTGCAGTTTTTAATTTAAAAAGCTTCTTTTACTCTATAAAAAATTTGTTTTATATATAGTTGTATATAGTTTTATACATTTTAGTTGAAGTAGCACACTATTAACTTCTGGATTATTGCCTGCCTATTATTATGATAACTTTTTATTAGCACTTATAAAATAAGATCTTATTCTACATACCTAATCCTACCCAATACCTAAACTCAACTACACTGTAAAAAAAAAAAAAGTTGACTTAACTCAAAATTGTAAGGCAGCTTTTTTGAGTTGATTCAACTTTCAACCCAAGAACTGCAGTTGACTCGATTGAAGTTGAGTAAACTCAAAAATGTCCTAAAGCGGGTTGCCTTATTTTTAAGTTGAGTTAACTTTTTTCAGTGTACTACCTTACTAACTATTAATAAGCAGCTAATTAGTAGATTATTGAGCCAATAGGCATAGTTAATGGTTTGTTAATAGCGAGAATTGTACATTAAAATAAAGTGCTACCAAATTAATGAATGAATAATTAATCAATTAAATAAAATTTGATTATAAATCATTAATTGTAAGATAATTTCTAAGTTCTTAATTTTTCTACATTATAATTTTCATGTTTAATTCTATGTTGCCTGTAAGAGCCATAGTTTGTTTTAATATAATTTATTAATAGTGCTCTAATTTATGTACAGTTAACATATGTTTATATGTTTAGTTGTGTACATTTGTTGATTTCACCCCTACTCTTTTGTTTGTAATGGTTTGCTCCGCCCTTATTGAACTGTTTTAAGTTATATTACCAATTAGAAAGTGAAAGAAAGAAAGACGGAGCAACACAGTCTTTTGACTAATTGTACGTCCAGAATTTCAAAATCAGTCGGGCAATTATTTGACTCTGAGTTTATTGTTATGCTGTTTGAAAATTCAGTAAACATCTTTAAATGGAAAGAAACCTGAGTCAATTAATTGCCCGACTGATTTTGAAATTCTGAACGTACATTGCCTTTTCTTTGACTTTTTTGTGAAATTGATTAGCAATTTCTAATAATGTTTTTTTGTTATTGTTTTAACCAAATTTACAGTAGTGTGGCTTTACAGTTTAATTTTATGTGTGTGTATGTGTGTAATTCTCACAATAATTCAGTGATGTTAATCTAACAAGTAACAGAATACAAATGTTTGACATTGCAATGTTTATGACACTAACAAAGCAAGGAATCTTTCCCAGTATTTCCGATAATATTTTTTCTTCTGGAGAAAGTCTTATTTGTTTTATTTTGGCTAGAATAAATTTTTTTTAGAATATTTTTTTTGATTGTCTACAGAACAAACCACTGTTATACAATAACTTGCCTAATTAACCTAATTAAGCCTTTAAATTGTACTTTAAGCAGAATATCTAGAAGAATATCTAGTAAAATATTATGTACTGTCATCATGGCAAAGATAAAAGAAATCAGTTATTAGAAATTAGTTCTTAGCTGACAGGAGTGGCTCCCGGTGTGATCTTCTGCTGCTGTAGCCCATCCGTCTCAAGGTTGGACGTGTTGTGTGTTCAGAGATGCTCTTCTGCATACCTCGGTTGTAACGAGTGGTTATTTGAGTTACTGTTGCCTTTCTATCAGCTGGAACCAGTCTGGCCATTCTCCTCTGACCTCTGGCATCAACAAGGCATTTGCGCCCACAGAACTGCTGCTCACTGGATATTTTCTCTTTTTCTGACCATTCTCTGTAAACCCTAGAGATGATTGTGTGTGAAAATCCCAGTAGATCAGCAGTTTCTGAAATACTCAGACCAGCCCGTCTGGCACCAACAACCATGCCACATTTAAAGTCACTTAAATCACCTTTCTTCCCCATTCTGATGCTCGCTTTGAACTGCAGCAGATCGTCTTGACCATGTCTACATGCCTAAATGCATTAAGTTGCTGCCATGTGATTGGCTGATTAGAAATCTGTGTCAACGAACAGTTGCAAAGATGTACCTAATAATGTGGCCGGTGAGTGTATATATGGAATCCATATATTGTGTGGACCAAATATCCACACAAATATAGCAATATACTTGTCTTCTTATTTGCTTTTGACATTGTTCCTATTGTTTTGTTTTAATGTAACTTCGTCATTTGCTTTGTTTGACCCCATGAAGAATTGCCATCAACAATACCAGTACATTTTGGGTCATTTTGTTTAAGGTCCTCATGAGATAAACTACAAAGAATGAAGTATGTAAAATGTAAAAATACAGAATGTTTTCAGTGAGTGTTGGATTTAAGGGTAGGGTTGGAGTAGGGAGTCTGCATAGTACAAAACTCATTACGTCTATGAGAATTCTCTGTGTTGCCATGTGTATGTCAGTCAGTGTGCAAATTATTATGATTATTTTTATTCCAGCTTCTGATTTAAAGAAACGTTTCAGTTAACATTGCAACAATTCAGCTGCGTCATCCTTCACAAATGTTGATTAAGGATTGTGTGTCAAATCCTCAGATGTGTTCTCCTCCTGCAGCTCCTGTAGTGTCCACTAGAGGGTCTTTGAAGAATGTGCGTCGAAAACCAACAGGTAAAGATGCTCAGTTATCCTGCATTAGAATCTGCATTGGCTAGACTAGATGAGCAGCAATAGTTAGTTTAGCCCAACAGTTTATTTGCAAAAACCAGGCCTTTGGGTTTTTCCATCAGACGTCTATATAGGAGCTTTGGCCCAAAGAATTCACAACCCAGACGCTGCCAAGTGCATTAAATCTTCAACGCTGACTTTTAGGTCAATAAAAGTATAGAAGCAGGTTGGGAATGTGCGAATGGAGCTTTAATAGACTATATATTTCCATAAAACAAGCTCTGCATGAATCATTTAGTCTAAGTATATTACAGTGTGTTGAGGCATGTCTTTGTATTCTTGGCCTGGCAGTTAGGTTGGCTCATTTATATCAGAGATATATTCAATTCTACACACACTGCTTTATAATAGCTGCTTATTCATCCATATTTCAGGTTAAATTGATTTATAAAATTATTAAACTGTCAGATATATGGAGGCTTTTTACTGTGGCGGTACATTGCAGGTTTGAACTTAGTGTCCATATTCATACCTTAAAGTGTATATGTTCTGAAAAGGTTCAAGTTTTTGCATCATGCTTAATGGACTGTTGGACATAACTTCTAGTGAACCCATTTATAATGTTGCTTGATACGTACAGTTGAAGTCAAAATTATTAGCCCTCCTGTGATTTTTTTGTTTTGTTTTGTTTTGTTTTTTTTGTTTCTTTTTTAAATATTTCCCAAAGGATGTTTAACAGAGCAAGACATTTTTCACAGTATTTCTGATAATATTTTTTCTTCTGGAAAAAGTGTGTGTAGGTCCATAAATTATGACGATTGACACTGGTAAAAGTATGAACTCTCAATATAGTGAAAATAAAAAGAAACCTGCAAGGTGTTATCATTACACTGTTAACGATTCTTTTAAATTACACAGTATTTAACTGTAATATTAACTGTATTTTACTGCTGGACAGTTATGCAGAATGTTATTGTATTAATAACAAAAAAAAAGTTAGAATTTGGAGATAAAAACTCAAACTTTCAGGGAAAATGTAAGAAAAAATGACCATCCCATTGATTTTGAACCAGACAGAACAATAAGCAGCTGCAGCTGGATTAAAAACTGTATAAAAAACCTGTGTAATTGCAGGTACGGTGCTCAACATATATGAGTACACCCCTCACAAATCTCTCATTTAGATTATTAGTTTCTATAGGAACCTTTACAATATTATACACTCACCGGCCACTTTATTAGGTACACCTTAACTTAACAGTTCTGGGTTGGACCCCCTTTTGCCTTCAGAACTGCCTTAATCCTTCATGGCATAGATTCAACAAGGTACTGGAAAGATTCCTCAGAGATTTTGGTCCATATTGACATAATAGCATCACACAGTTGCTGCAGATTTGTCGGCTGCACATCCATGATGCGAATCTCCCATTCTACCACATCCCAAAGGTGCTCTATTGGATTGAGATCTGGTGACTGTGGAGGCCATTTGAGTAACTCATTGTCATGTTCAAGAAACCAGTCTGAGATGATTCACGCTTTGTGACATGGTGCGTTATCTTGCTGGAAGTAGCCATCAAAAGATGGGTACACTGTGGTCATAAAGGGATGGACATGGTCAGCAACAATACTCAGGTAGGCTGTGGCGTTGACACGATGCTCAATTGGTACTAATGGGCCCAAAGTGTGCCAAGAAAATATCCCCCACACCATTACACCACGACCAGCCTGAACCGTTGATACAAGACAGGATGGATCCATGCTTTCATGTTGTTGACGCCAAATTCTGACCCTACCATCCGAATGTCGCAGCAGAAATCGAGACTCATCAGACCAGGCAACATTTTTCCAATCTTCTATTGCCCAATTTTGGTGAGCCTGTGCGAATTGTAGCCTCAGTTTCCTGTTCTTAGCTGACAGGAGTGGCACCCGGTGTGGTTTTCTGCTGCTGTAGCCCATCTGCCTCAAGGTTGGATGTGTTGTGTGTTCAGAGATGCTCTTCTGCAGACCTCGGTTGTAACGAGTGGTTATTTGAGTAACTGTTGCCTTTCTATCAGCTGGAACCAGTCTGGCCATTCTCCTCTGACCTCTGGCATCAACAAGGCATTTGCGCCCACAGAACTGCTGCTCACTGGATATTTTCTCATTTTCTGACCATTCTCTGTAAACCCTGGAGATGGTTGTGCGTGAAAATACCAGTAGATCAGCAGTTTCTGAAATACTCAGACCAGCCTGTCTGGCACCAACAACCATGCCACGTTCAAAGTCACTTAAATCACCTTTCTTCCCCATTCTGATGCTCAGCTTGAACTGCAACAGATCATCTTGACCATGTCTATATGCCTAAATGCATTGAGTTGCTGCCATGTGATTGGCTGATTAGAAATTTGCATTAACGAGCAGGTGCAGTGTACCTAATAAAGTGGCCGGTGAGTGTATTTGTGCATATAGTCAGTACTGAAGCCTAATCTAACAAAATAACTTATGATAATGGTCCAAAATTAGTACACCTAAAATGTTAGGGAAAAATATTTACAAAAAGAGCAAAATTCAAGAGAAACAAAAAATGAATAAAATTTTGTTGAAATTTCGTAGTTTGTATTTTTTTCCCAATATTTCGCATGAATTTAAATGTATTATCTTTCTGTTTCTATAGATGTTCGGTGACTAAAATATCATTTTAATAAATTTATCCGTTTAATACATTTATTTTGTTCAAATGCACCAAAATATTACATTTATTCAATGAGAAATGGATAAAAATATTCATTTTTAATTGTAAATATTCATTTTTAATTCATTTTTCATTATGGGGTGTACTCAATTATGCTGAGCACTGTATAAGAGATGTGCTTTCTTAATTTACTAAGAGAGATGAAGTGTGTGTGAACTGACGGGACCTTTTCTGATTTCTGAGCCCTGTGTTTTGCACGGTGGGATGTGAGTTTGACGCACAGACATGATGCAGATATTCGTCACTGAGAGAAAAACAGCGTACAACATGGAGTCTGACAGTGTCAGGTTCTGTGTTTTCCCTTGCCCCAGTGTTCCATGTGCTTCTGTTGTTGTCATGTGATTCCTTTGTTCTGTTTCCCGCCGTTTCCTAATGTTCATTAGTTTCACCTGTGTTCCCCTCCTGTGTCCCATTAGCGTGTGTATATCTACCCTTTAGTCTGTCTCCATCTTTGTCGAGTATTGTATTGCCACCAGCATTTGTCCATGTTCCTGTGTCGCCGGCTTCCCATGTCTCCAGTTTCCAGTGAGTTATATGAATAAATCTACGTGTTTGATAAATTCCGTGTTTCGTGCCTTTGTGAATAAGCAACCGTGACAGAATACTCGACCAAAACAAAAAGTGCGGCGTGTTTTCCCCCGTTTTATTTTTATAGTCTTTTTGCCCCAGTGTTTTCTTTTCCTCTCCCCCGTGTTCCCATGGACCCCATCTACAGCCCCGAATTCCTTCTCCTCCTGCTGGAGCAGGGGGAAAGCAGCCTCGAGGACCATACAAGTTTGTACTTATCTATAGCAAATTCCACCAGCTATCCGGACAACGTGCTCTGCGGGTTTTTCAACACCAGCCTTAACCCCGCTTGCAGAGCACGGTTGTCCGAAGATGGTCCTCGGGGCGATTTTGCCGCCTATGTGGAGTGGACACTGGCGAGGAATGGATCGACATTCACCGTCTGTGCAGAGGAAGAGCTCGCCAGTGCCACTCCCGACCCAGTGACCAGCCCAACACCACCGATCTGCAGGGAACGTTTGCCAGAGCCCACCGCAGACGGAGAGCCACCCGCGGTGCGCGAGCCATCGCCAACAAGAGCGACAGAGCCAAATACCACCGTGGAGGAGGAGCTCAAGGATCCGTCTGACCAGGTGCGAGAGCCGGCAACATCACCCAAGGTGGGAGTCCTGGTGGAGATAGAGGGACCGAGCGAGGGTCCCATCCACCCTCCCACTGCTAACGGTGAGCGACCGCTGGACACTGGGAAGTTACTCATCGACTTCTGGAGCGAAGTCAAGCCCCTTCCGCTGTTCCCAGACAGCAAAGACTCTTCTCCAAGTCAACTGTTTCCACACAGTCTTTTAGTTCCCGATGCCCCAAGCTCCAGAGTCATGAGTGACTTCCCACCCTCTTCGCCTCTGCTCATACCAATGACTGCAGCCAGTCAGCCAGCTCCAGCGCTGCTGCAGTCAGCCAACCCCCCAGCTCGCCCTCAAGCTCCAGAGGTGGAGCTCGCTCGGAGGTGCTGCCTGCCAGCATCGCCCTCTGGAGGGTGTCACCCAGCGTCAGCTCCTCCAGCCTCCGAACTACAGACTCCACCTCGGCCCTTCGACCCTTGTGCTCCGCCTTGGCTCCCTCCTCCCTCGTCTCCGCCGTGGACCGTCAGTCCACCAGCTCCACCAGGCTCCCTCGTCCCTCCGGCTCCGCCTTGGTCAGTTGTCGCCCTTCCTATGCCTCAGGACTCCACTCCTCTGGCTGCGCCTCGTCACTCCGTCCGGCCAGCTACGTCGAGCTCCTCCTTCCCTCCAGCTACGCCTTGGTCCTCTGTCGCTCTGGCTCCGCCGCGGGCTTCCGGACCCCCGCCCTCTGGGACCTCGGCGTCACCTTCACCCTACGGCTCTCCGTCTCCTCCTTGGGCTCCACCACCATCAGCGGCGTCTCCCTCGGTCGGCCCCCTGGAGTCGGCGGCCACTCCTCCTCCATGGCTCCTCCCTTCCTCGACTCCGCCCTGGGCCGTCCTTCTGGCTGTGTCCTGGGTCTTCCTGCTCCAGCTCCCTTCCTGGTTCCTCCCTCCTAAGACTCCTCCCTGGCCCCCTCCCATCCTCCCTTCCTCGACTCCGCCCTGGACCGTCCTTCTGACTGTGTCCTGGGTCTTCCTGCTCCAGCTCCCTTCCTGGTTCCTCCCTCCTAAGACTCCTCCCTGGCCCCCTCCCATCCTCCCTTTTATGATGTAAAAGGCGCGAGGACGCGCCTTCAAAGGGGGGGGGTAATGTCAGGTTCTGTGTTTTCCCTTGCCCCAGTGTTCCATGTGCTTCTGTTGTTGTCATGTGATTCCTTTGTTCTGTTTCCCGCCGTTTCCTAATGTTCATTAGTTTCACCTGTGTTCCCCTCCTGTGTCCCATTAGCGTGTGTATATCTACCCTTTAGTCTGTCTCCGTCTTTGTCGAGTATTGTATTGCCACCACCATTTGTCCATGTTCCTGTGTCGCCGTCTTCCCATGTTTCCAGTGAGTTATATGAATAAATCTACGTGTTTGATAAATTCCGTGTTTCGTGCCTTTGTGAATAAGCAACCGTGACAGACAGACTGTCAGTTTGAGACTTTAAATAGCACTTTACGCTGAATGGTAATATCTTGAAAAATATCTGGTAAAATATTATGTACTGTCATCATGGCAAAGATAAAATAAATCAGTTATTAGAAATGAGTTATTAAAACTATTATGTTTAGAAACGTGCTAAAAGAAATCTTCTTTCCTTTAAACAGAAATTGGGGAAAAAACATATACAGGGGGCTAATAATTCTGACTTCAACTATATATATATATATATATATATATATATACACTACCTGACAAAAGTCTTGTCGTCGATCCTAGTTGTAAGAGCAACAAATAATAACTTGACTTCTAGTTGATGATTTGGAAAAGTGGCAGAAGGTAGGTTTTTCTGATGAATCATCTGTTGAACTGCATCCCAATCATCACAAATACTGCAGAAGATTACAAATACCCAAGATTCTTACAGAAATCAGTCAAGTTTGGTAAGGGAAAAATCATGGTTTGGGGTTACATTCAGTATGGGGGCGTGCGAGAGATCTGCAGAGTGGATGGCAACATCAACAGCCTGAGCTATCAAGACATTTGTGCTGCCCATTACATTACAAACCACAGGAGAGGGCAAATTCTTCAGCAGGATAGCGCTCCTTCTCATACTTCAGCCTCCACATCAAACTTCCTGAAAGCAAAGAAGGTCAAGGTACTCCAGGATTGGCCAGCCCAGTCACCAGACATAAACATTATTGAGCATGCCTGGGGTAAGATGGAGGAGGCATTGAAGATAAATCCAAAGAATCTTGATGAACTCTGGGAGTCCTGCAAGAACGCTTTCTTTGCCATTCCAGATGACTTTATTAATAAGTGATTTGAGTCATTGCAGAGATGTATGGATGCAGTCCTCCAAGCTCATGGGAGTCAGACACAATATTCATTCTTCTTCCACTGCACCATGACTTTATATTCTATACTGTACATTATTTCTTGTCAGTGACAAGACTTTTGTCTAAGCAAAGTCAGACCTTACTGTCCTAATTAAATCATTAAAAATCAAGGCATGATCATATTTTATTTTGCTACGATAAGCGTAATCTAGAGGCCTTTGTCTTTCATATAAGCCTCTGATACCAAATGATCAACTAGAAGTCAAGTTATTATTTGTTGTTCCTAAAACTTGGATAGGCGACAAGACTTTCGTCAGGTAGTGTAGCAAATAAATAAATAAAAAAGAATGGGAAAAAGTTGTTCAGAACCAGTCTATAGATGCAGAGGCAACTGAAAGCGCATTTTGTCAGCATATGCAAATACCTTCGATTCAGCAAGCTGTTATTTGAGAAACTTTTTTATACTGCATATTCAAAATATTCACTTCGGCAAAGAGCAGAGCAATGTTCTGTTTAATCATTTTTGGCCTTTCATAGTCTCTTAAGCATTTCACGGGGAGTAATTCTTTTTCTGCTTTTAGTGTAGCAAAAGTACATCCTGGAGCTACAATGCAGTACAGGCCACAAATCAATCTTTATTGTGATTGGTCCTTGAGCCTGCTTTGCACACTTTGTACCTCATAACAAGTGTTCTTCCCCGTTATAGAAAACTGCATTACAGCACACAGTGTGCGTTTTCAAGCTAACAGTGTTCTTAGAGGACCTATGGCTATCTTTTTTTAACCCTAGATACATTTAGATAGGATTTTAAAATATGTATATGATACATAATTATTGTGTTTCAGCAAGGATGCATTAAATTGATCAAAAGTGATTATTTTATTTCATTCATTCATTCATTCATTTTCCTTCGGCTTAGTCTCTATTTCAGAGGTTGCCACAGCAGAATGAACCGACAACTATTCCGGCATATGTTTTACACAGCGGATGCCCTTCCAGCTGCAACCCAGTACTGGGAAACACCCATACACTCTCACATTCACACACTACAGCCAATTTAGTTTATTCAATTCACCTATATCGCATGTACTTGGACTGTGGGGGGAACATGTAACACGGGGAGAACATGCAAATTCCACACAGAAACTGGTCATCGGGTAAGTGCACCTATGAGGTCTACATTTGGACCTTAAATGTACAAATTAGTAGCTAAAAACTACAATTGTAAACCTGATAGGTGCAAAAGCAACCCAGACTCATTATGGATACGTACCCCTGTATACATTTCTGGAGATCGCGAAATACGTCCCAGGAGGTACGTTGTTTTGCAGTTTTTGTTTTCGTGAATCCACCAGAGGCCGCTGTGTACACTTTTTAAGATCTCAAATTTCTCTCGCGAGTGCCATTCGCACCTGCTCTTCTCGCGTAAATCCACTAGAGGCCGCTATCGACTGACTGACTGCTCGACCGATAACACCACCCACCCACCCACCCCCTTCCATAAACCCAACCGATAGTGTTTTCAAAAGCACCGATTAACCTGCCTACCCACTTCCCTAAACCCAACCGATAGTGTTTTCAAAAGCAATCAAGAAAAAGAAAAGCCCTCGCGGCAGTCTGATTTTTACCACGTTTTCAGATTTGACCACATTCTCACCCTGTTATTTACTTGTTTATTTAATTTTTTGCCTTTTGCTTTTGTTTTACCTGCTTTCTGGAACCGTTCTTCACCAGACTCGAACCCCGTTGTCGCAGTCAACTCCTCTCTGCGTCTCAAGTCCGCTGACGTACATGGCGAGCCACTGGGCAAACAGAAGCCGTCGGTGGCATCATACCACCCCGTAGCGTTCATTTTAAAGACGAAATGCAGCCATACGTAGCTCTAGCTACATAATTTGCGCTCTCCAGAAATGTATACAGGGGTACGTTTTCACAGTGACCCTCTGTTGTGCAAAAGTGTACCTTTTTAAAAGGTATACCGCTGCAATAATAGGTTTTGTACCTTAATTTCTGAGAGTATATGTATTTTTTTAACTAGTTCAAAAACTAGTTTTTCTTAAAAAAAAAAAAAAAAAAAAAGTCACATTTGATCAATTTAATGCATTCTTGCTGAAACAATTAATAATTATGTACTACACATTTATTTTAAAGTCATTTCTAAATGTGTCCAGTGATAAAAAAAAAATAACCATAAGGCCACTTTTAGCTTTGTCACAAAAGGGACTGGAACGAGGGTGGCAAGAATATTAACAGTTTATTGTAAGGATGGCAGGTTAAACAGAGATACTGACTATTGGTTCACAGGATAGATATGGCTGGATCTGAAGGAGCTGGAATGACCGGAGAATGGACTGGATCGCAGGTAACCAGATACAGGGGGATCGAAGACAACCAGACAGGGAACCAGGATTGGCCACACTAGGAAAAAAAGACGCAGACATTGGAGATTACAAGGAAATGCAAGAGGTGAGTACTTTCAAATAGAATGATAACACTGACCGTGAGGAGAGCGCAGTCCTTCGTATTGCAACAAGGCCAGACACTGAATGGAGCTTAGTGACGGATTATATGGGGCTGAGGAAATGACTTGCAGGTGCGGGGCTATTCAGAATTCAGATCAGTGTGATTGTGAATGGGGAGAACCTGGCCTGACTGTGACATTGATAAAATATATTGTATAATAAAATACAAATTAATAATAAAATATGCAATAAAAAATATACAAAAACTACATTTTGAAAAGGGATAGGTTGAAGCCCTAGGTTTATCAGATCCTACCTGCAGTTTTTACCAAAAGCAAATCAAAATGGAGTTTGCATGTGTATATCTGTAATGAATGGAGTTGAGGATCCACATTTATTAAGAAAATCATAAAGCAGGCAAAGGTCAAAACAGGCACAGACAGGAGCATGCAGATAATCCAAAAGCGTGGTCAGAATTAGGGATGGCTGACGGGAAACTGACGTTTTGACACAATATCGAGATACCGAAGCTCAACTGTTTCGAAACACTGCACCGAAGCATGATCCGAAACACACCGATGCTTTGAATTACTTTAGTTAAGCATTTTGAGACCTGGCGAATCTACATTTGGCTGACAGGGTCAGAAAATAACCTCTGTCTCATGTAGCCTAGTGGACCGTGCGTGTGCACAGAGTAACTGTGCTGCAAACGTCCTGAGTTCGAATCCCGACTTGTACAAATACTCAGAAATTATGACCTGATATATTTTAATAATGTAAATTTTTTATGACCAAAACAAGACATATTTATTCACAAAGTGTTCATTGGGATGTCAAACCAATGTCAAAACAAAACACGTTACAAGAACAGAGCATTTAAAAACTAACGTCTATAGCTGCATTACCCTTGATTCGAACCCATTACCTCTGCATGCTAGTCTGGAACTCTCACCGCTTCACTAAATCACTTAAAGCATCAACTCTACAACGTGGGGTTTAATACCTAAATTTGTTCAACTGTTTCTTTGCTGAAGCTGTTCCAGAGCAATACATAAAAATTGACCACTAGGTGTCACTGTAAAGATGGGTTTCGAAACATTTCGAAGCTTCGACACATTTGCTTAGACAGTTTCAGTGTTTCATGAAGCCTTGCTCTGTAGGGATGGCTGACTTGAAACAGATGTTTCGACACAGTGTCGAGATCCCGAAGCGCAAGTGTTTCGAAACACTGCACCGAAGCATGATCTGAAACACACAGGTCACGTGACGAAACTGTTTCGAAACACTTGGTCATGTGACTAAAGCGATTCAAAGCATCAATCATTTCAGAAGCGTTTCGAGACCTGGCGACTCTGCATTTGACTGACAGGGTCAGAGTAAAATTCTGTCTCAAATAGCCAAGTGGACCGTACATGTACACATTGTTAATGTGCTGCAAATGGCTTTTGGGTTCGAATCCTGACTTGGACAAATACTCCGAAATTATGATCTTATGTATTTTAATAATGTTACTGTTTAATGGTGTAGTCTAGATAGAATACAGCTGCGGATACGCCATCAATATAGCATCATTTTTTTAACACTGTATAACAATAATTAATATTTTTACAGTACTGTGATGGTTGGGTTTAGGGTAGGGGTAGACGTTAATAAAATACAATAATTGGGAAATTATATGAATAATAAAAATAATTCTCGTTAACTTCCGGCCGCAATCGTATCTGATCTAGCAACAACCCTGTTTTATGACCAAAACAAGACATATTTATTCACAAAGTGTTAATTCGGATGTCAGACCAATGTTAAAACAAAACACGTTACATCTATAGCTGCGTCACCCTGGGTTCAAACCCATTATCTCTGCATGCTAGTTATGAACTCTCATCGCTCCGCTAAAGCAGTTGAAGCTTCAACTCTACAATGTGGGGTTTAATACCTCAATTTGCTTAACTGTTTCTTTGCTGAAGCTGTTCCAGTGCAATACATAAAGAATGACCACTAGGTGTCACTGTAGAGTGAGGTTTCAAAACGTTTCGAAGCTTCGACACATTTGCTTCGACTGTTCCAGTGTTTCATGAAGCCTCGCTTTGCCCACCACTAGTCAGAATAGAGTCGAATGGTCGGGACAGGCAGCAAAACAACGTAAACAGTAAAACACTGCAAAGATCAAAAAACATGGCAACGCAAGACAAGGAAAATGCTTCGGTAATGCTCATTTACAGATCACAAGACTCAATGTATGTTTGCTGTGGTTATAGTCCATCTGATTAGTCCTGAACAGCTTCAGCTGTGTGTGATTGCAATCAAGGGGAATCTGGGCCAGGTGTGTGAATGAAGTGCATGATGGGATCTGTAGTTCATTAAAGTGACAGATTTGTTGTTCTCTAGTGATCTCCAAATGCTAGATCGTGCTGATGATCGTGACAATATCAGACATACCATTTTGAATAATAATTATAAATAAGAAAAACTACTCCATTTGCTATTTTAATTCCTCTTTTTTGTACTGTGCTTAAAGCTTATCAAGTTGTATATCTGAAACTGACTACCAATCAGATCCTGTAAATGCTTCAGTTTTGTCATTACATGAACATATTGCCTTTTAAATATATCCAAGTACATTTCCATTATAACATTATATCACAATATCTATTTGTTTACTGTAGCTTTGATCAAATAATTACAGCTTAAGTAAGAATAAGCTATTTAAATATATTTATATATATATATCATTAGTGTGAAAAGGAACAAAAATTGTTGCCATCATACAGCCTCGAAGTGCTCATTTTACCAAAAAATTGCAGGCAAAATGTAGATCGAAGCATTTATATCCAATGACAACAGTTAATAGGCTAGATGAAAATTCTTAGGCATAGAGCAGTTAACAGTTAAAGGTGCTGTCAGTGTATTAACACAAACACTTTAGATTAGATGCATTATAGGCTAATGAAAATATAAGGAAATCCAGTGTAGAGTAAATCTTCACGGACCCCCTGGAGTATTCTGAAGAATATCTTTGGTATTAGGCATGAGTTCTGGTTCTGCGCACGCCATGATCCTTTTATAAAGAGTTTTACTGTTGCTCCAGAGGCAATAACTTGGGTTTTATTAAACAGGATTCAGGGTGAAAGAGTTTCTGAGCTCTGCACTGTATCACATCCACCTACTGCACATTCATAGCGTTTATAGCGAGGGCATGAAATGATAAGAACACTTGCGTTTGTTATTAAAAAAGCCTTTTGAACTACCTTTATGTGTTTATTTTGGATTTGTCTGATTTGTACACTTGCATTTGAATTACTGACACTTAGGCTGTGTTCCAGTCCACTTTTAGGCACGCACTCCCAAACTTCCCTTCGCTTGTTCCCTCAAGGGAATACCGGCCGAGTGTTCCACTTCATCAAGTGAACTAAAGAAGTTTACATGGACATACCCTCGATCCCTCGATTTTTAACCAAGGGAGCGAGTCAGCTTCATACTGTATATCCACTCCAGCACCTACAGTTGAAGACAGAATTATTAACCCTCCTGTATATTTTTTCCCCCCAATTTCTGTTTAATGGAAAGTAGAAAGTTGTGTTTTTTTCAACACATTTCGAAACATAATAGTTTTAATAACTCATTTCTAATAACTGATTTCATTTAACTTTGCCATGATGACAGTACTGTACATAATATTTGACTAGATATTTTTCAAGATACTAGTATTCAGCTTAAAGTGACATTTAAAGGCTTAACTTGGTTAATTAGGCAGGTTAGGGTAATAAGGCAAATCTTTGTATAACGATGGTTTGTTCTCTAGACAATCAAAAAAAATATATTGCTTAAGGGGGCTAATAATATTGACCTTAAAATGATTTTAAAAAAATTATTTTAAATGTTTTTATTCTAGCCAAAATAAAACAAATAAGACTTTCTTCAGAAGAAATTTTTTTTATTGGAAATACTGTGGAAAATTCCTTACTCTGTTAAACATCATTTGGCAAATATTTGAAAAAGAAAAAAATTTCACAGGAGCTAATAATTTTAATAATTTTGACTTAACTGTATATGTCCTAGAATATTACCATAGTGACGTCACAACAGTGTAGTTTGCAAGTGCTCAAGGGTTTTGGGGCACTCCATATAAACCCATTCAGATGTTCCGCCAGTAGTGGACACTGGAATCAATGATGTAAACAACCATACACTCTTGCATTCACACACACACTACAGATAATTTAGTTTATAGTATATAGCGCATGTGTTTGGACTGTGGGGGAAACTGGAGCACCCGGAGGAAAGCCACGCCAACCCGGGGAGAACATGCAAACTCCACAAAGAAATGCCAACTGACCCAGCCGGGACTCGAACCAGCGACCTTCTTGCTGTGAGGCAACAGTGCTAACCACTGAGCCACCATGTTGCCTCACACTAAATGTAGTGTGACCAAATGGTAAACTATGTTCAGTTTCTTCAGTTGACTATGTATCGTCATGGATCCATTTGGATATTATTTTAGTTTTGCCTGTGTATTTTTTGATGTTCTGATAGCTGCATCATATCTTTTTTAGCAAGGAAATTTCTATTGAAGAAATAAGTAATCTACATCCCAGATGTAGGGTGAGTAAATTAACATCAAACTTTAAATTTTGCTCATTGCTCATTGATTACTAAACCAAGGAATTTCTCCTAATATGCAGAAAAGTCCCCTAATCTGCAGGAGCGAGTGAGAAGTGGTCTAGTCAGGCTTTTTATTTGGACATGTGGGTTCACATCTGAGCCACAGATGAACATCGTCGCCACATTGTGGTAAAACGAGTTACATAGGAGCCCGTTTTGCCCTCCCTGGTGGAAATGTCAACGTTGTTTAGACCTGAGAACTGAAAAAGAATCAAATCCTCAATTTTGGTTCAAGGCTCTGGTGTTTCTAGTAGAAGCCAGACTGCCCGCTGACTCAAATCTGTGCACCTGCACTAAAGGCCTACAAACGTATTTTATGGTTTGGGTGCTGTGATGCATCTAGACTTTGCTCATAAAAGGTCTGGCTTGTTTTACATAGACGGAGCACGGTCATTTTAATGAAAACACAAAATAGTGAAATGCACACTTGTTGGTCGTAAAAAAAGAATAATTACAATAATAAAAATAAATCCAAGGCCAAATTCAGCTCAGTCATTGATCTATCAGGGGTCGCCACAGCGGAATGAATCGCCAATTACTCTGGCATATGTTTTAAGTGGCGGATTCTGAACATTACTTTCATCACTTTTGGGAGAACAGAGCTTCAGGACAGGAGCAGATATTTCTAAGCTTTCATTATAATATCTTAATTCATTTATTCATTCATTCATTTTCTTTCAGCTTACTCTATTTCAGAGGTCGCCACAGCAGAATGAATCGACAACTATTCCAGCATATGTTTTACGCAGCGGATGCCCTTCCTGCCACAACCCAGTACTGGGAAACATACGCATTAGCGCACGCACACACACACACACGCACACACACTCTTACTAAGGCCAATTTAGTTTATTCAATTCACCTATAGCACATGTGTTTGGACTGTGGGGGAAACCGGAGCACCCGAAGGAAACCCACGCCAACACGGGGAGAACATGCAAACTCCACACAGAAACGCCAACTGACCCAGCCGAGGCTCGAACCAGCGACCTTTTTGCTGTGAGGCGACAGTGCTAACCACTGAGCGACCGTGCCACCCCTTATAATATCTTAATTTGTGTTTTTAAGATGAACAAAAAGTGTTATGTGTTTGGAACAAAATGAACTAATTGGGTGATCTAACCACAGAATATTTACTTGCATTAATAACATTTGTAACATACTATGTAATATGCAATCATATATGGGGGATATACTGTAGGTTTTTAATCATATGCATAATCAATCAATGCATAATCATTCAATTGAAAAGTTGAGTAAACTATACATAACACTTCTGGAATCCACGAATGAATCAGAGTCACTGAATCATTCACCCATTTGATTTAATATGAATATATTGATTAAGATTCAATATACAGTTGAAGTAGAAATTATTAGTCCTCCTGTGAAATTTGAATTCTTTAAAAAATATTGTGTTGTTTAGCAGAGAGAAGATTGTTCAACACGTTTTAAAACGTAATAGTTTTACTAACTCATTTCTAATAGCTGATTTCTTTTATCTTTGCCATGATGACAGTACATAATATTTTACTTGGTATTTTGCAAGATACTAGTATTCGCAACACACAAATCTACCCCCGTATACAGTCGTGGCCAAAAGTTTTGAGAATGACATAAATATTGGAAATTGGAAAAGTTGCTGCTTACGTTTTTATAATAGCAATTTGCATATACTCCAGAATGTTATGAAGAGTGATCAGATGAATTGCATAGTCCTTCTTTGCCATGAAAATTAACTTAATCCTGAAAAAACTTTTAATGACATTGCTGTCATTAAAGGACCTGCTGAGATCATTTCAGTAATCGTCTTGTTAACTCAGGTGAGAATGTTGACGAGCACAAGGCTGGAGATCATTATGTCAGGCTGACTGGGTTAGAATGGCAGACTTGACATGTTAAAAGGAGGGTGATGCTTGAAATCATTGTTCTTCCATTGTTAACCATGGTGACCTGCAAAGAAAGCGTGCAGCCATCATTGCGTTGCATAAAAATGGCTTCACAGGCAAGGATATTGTGGCTACTAAGATTGCACCTAAATCAACAATTTATAGGATCATCAAGAACGTCAAGGAAAGAGGTTCAATTCTTGTTAAGAAGGCTTCAGGGTGTCCAAGAAAGTCCAGCAAGCGCCAGGATCGTCTCCAAAAGAGGATTCAGTGAGGTGAAGACTTTTGGAAGATGGCCTGGTGTCAAGAAGGGCAGCAAAGAAGCCACTTCTCTCCAAAAAAAACATCAGGGACAGATTGATCTTCTGCAAAAAGTATGGCGAATGGACTGCTGAGGACTGGGGCAAAGTCATATTCTCCGATGAAGCCCCTTTCTGATTGTTTGGGGCATCTGGAAAAAGGCTTGTGCTTTCTTGTGGAAAAAGGTGAGCGCTACCATCAGTCCTGTGTCATGCCAACAGTAAAGCATCCTGAGACCACTCATGTGTGGGGTTGCTTCTCATCCAAGGGAGTGGGCTCACTCACAATTTTGCCCAAAAACACAGCCATGAATAAAGAATGGTACCAAAACACCCTCCAACAGTAACTTCTTTCAACAATCCAACAACAGTTTGGTTAAGAACAATGCATTTTCCACTGCAAATACTGACTCTTTGCATAAATGTCATGTAATTGTCGAAAAAAGCTTTTGAAACGTATGAAGTGCTTGTAATTATATTTCAGTACATCACAGAAACAACTGAAACAAACATCTAAAAGCAGTTTAGCAGCAAACTTTGTGAAAACAAATATTTGTGTCATTCTCAAAACTTTTGGCCACGACTGTACATTTCTGGAGTGCGAAATATGTAGCCAGAGCTACGTATGGCTGCATTTCGTCTTTAAAACGAACGCTACTCGCTCTACCAGCTTACCGCTTACCGCTCCATGTGGACGGCTTTTCGGCTGTTACCAGTTTGCCCAGTGGCTCGACGCGTACGTCGGCAGACTTGAGATGCAGAGAGGAGTTGACTGTGATGATGGGGTTTGAGTCTGGTGAAGAATGGTTCCAGAAAGCAGGAAAAAGGCAAATAATAAAATAAACAAGTAAATAAGAGGGTAAGAACTTGGTAAGATCTGAAAGTGTTGTAAAAATCAGGCGGCCGTGAGGGCTTTTCTTTTTTGGATTGCTTTTGAAAACATTATTGGTTGGGTTTAGGGAAGGCGGTGGGCGGGTCAATCAGTGCTTTTGAAAACACTATTGGTTGGGTTTGGGGAAGGTGGTGGGTGGGTCAATCGGTGCTTTTGAAAACACTATTGTTTGGGGAAGGCGGTGCGGGGGTCAATCTGTGCTTTTGAAAACACTATCGGTTGGGTTTAAGGAAGGCGGTGGGCGGGTCAATCGGTGCTTTTGAAAACACTATCGGTTGGGTTTAGGGAAGGGGGTTGGTGGGTGTATCGTCAGTCAGTCGACAGCAGCCTCTGCTGGATTTACGTGAGAACAGCAGGCGCAAATGGCTTAACTAGGTGATTTAGGTCAACCAGGCAAGTTAGGGTAATTAGGCAAGTCATTGGACAACAGTAGTTTGTTCTGTAACCAATTGGAAAAAAAATGTCTTAACGGGGATAAAAATATTGACCTTAAAATAGTAAAAAAAAAAAAAAAAAAAAAATCCATACTGTGAACATTTCCTTGGTCTGTTAAACAGCATTAGAGTATCACATACAATTTCAAATTAGGGCTATTAATTTTGACTTCAACTGCATATCCATATATGAATAAACCATCCACTAATAATTAGGGTCTGGACATGACATGAAGTAACCTATTGAGTGACCGAACTCTCTGAATTGCAAATTCAGCGATTAAATTATCAGTAAATCCAGGCCGCATAGGAATCACTTCAATTGACAGTTCAAACATGAAGTCTATAAATAGTCGTTTTGCAGAAGAACTGCACTCGCTGCTGGAAAAATGAGCAAGTGCATCTGTCTTTGTTTCTGCTAGATCTTTCGCTTGTCTCCAGCAGGCTTGGGTCCACGTGCCCTGCAGGCGATCGTGATACATCTTGATCAGTGTTTTCAATTGTTGCATTGGGGTCTTTGTGCTTTCCCTCACCACATCAGCTCAAACATATTAGGAACATATTTGATTTAATACTAAACTGCATTAAAAGCTAAACTGTCGGGGCGAGCCAGGCTGTATCGCGTGAGCCCTTTGAGTTTTGACGTGCGGTGTTTGAACTGCGTTTAATGATTAAATATAAAGCCTCATGTGAGGGCTTAACCCCCCGGGAGATCCTACATCAGGTTAGCTGATGTAGGTAACGCTAGTTTGCTTTCAGACCATCTGTGTTTAATGCTCTCAAGGGAACGCTTTGGTCTGAGAGAAGTGAAAAGCCATACATTGACAATTCAGCTTACAAACAGAAAAGTGCAGTTGCTTAGTTACTCAAGAAAGTTCTGCAAGTGTACAGAATCTCACAACATAGGCTTATTATGAAAACGTAGCCCTATATACATTTCTGGAGATTGCGAATTATGTAGCCAGAAGTACGTATGGCTGCATTTCGTCTTTAAAACGAACGCTACGGGGCGGTATGACACCATTCCTTTTCGCACTTACCAGCTGACCGATTAACTCCGTATTGACGGCTTTCCCGCTGTTACCAGAACGGTTCCAGAAAGCAGGTAAGACAAAAACAGAAGCCAAAAAATAAAATAAACAAGTAAATAACAGGGTGAGAATGTGGTAAAATCTGAAAACATGGTAAAAATTAGGCGAGGGATTTTCTTTTTCTGGATTGCTTTTGAAAACTGTTGGTTGGGTTTAGGGAAGTGGGTGGGCGTTGGTCAATTGGCGTTTTTGAAAGCACTATTGGTTGGGTTTAGGGAAGGAGGAAGGTGGGTCAGTCGATCAGTCAGTCAGTCGACAGTCAGTCGACAGCGTCGTCTGGTGGAATTTACGCAAGAACAGTAGGCGCGAGTGCTTACTGAGAGAAATTTGAGATCTGAAAAAGCGTACACAGCGGCCTCTGGTGGATTCGCGAAAACTAAAACTACAAAAAAAACGTAGCTCCTGGGACGTATTTGGCACTCTCCATAAATGTATATAGGGGTACGTGTTCAGAATGAGCCTGGGTTGGAATCTCGACATCTCTCATTTCCTTTAATTCACCATTTATATTCACAATAGGCTGTTAAAGGTTATTATTAAACATACAAACACCAGTAAGCCGTGGTCACAATAGAGTTTGAGCTTGCAAATTTCTGTCATACGGCGCTGCGAAAAGGAGCGGGATTAAATAAAATTATTAGACGTTAAAAAAAGCGAGCGACTGCTCCATATTTTTAATTTCTGTACAGAGAGATCACGTCTTGATCTTCTATTGGTCTCACAAAATCACGTGATGCGATTTCACAGGTTGAGAGTTCACCAAGCTGGAACTTTGCAACGCTACGACATGCAAAACTTGTTGCGTGAGCTTGTGTTTCCGGTCTGCCACATTCGCATGCATATGAATAGGAGTCTATGCGGCGAAAAGTGCAGTGTGACCGTGGCTGTAGACTGTGTAATATACTTTAATAATATAAAGCAATTTAATACAATATAATATAAATGATCTCCTAGACAATACTAGTAAAAGTGCTAGAATCGGATTGGCCAGGCAACAACCAATAGCCACAATGGGACTTTTTTATTATTTGCATCACTCTGATTTGTCTTTGTTTATGCCATGACCTTGAAGATTTCTGTACAATGTTTCCAAGCCTCAATACATTTGCTTCGGCTGTTTCAGTGTTTTACGAAGCCTCGCTCTGCCCACCACTAAGAACAATAAATAATGATTCAGAAATGCTCTGTATATCTTACAACAAGAAACAAGACTCTAACACTCAGAGTCTGTGATAAACTGAATCAGGTGTGTTGGTGCAAAGCGTGATGGTACAAGTAGTCCAAGTGAGTGTTAGTGGTGATGTGTGGACTAGAGAGTCTTACAGGCCCTCCAGCTGGTAATCGTAACAGTTTCTGAACTCCCTCAAATGCAACCATCACAAGATTTATTTCGGAAACATACATATCACAATATTACAAAAATAATTGATTCCCATCCAAGGGAACAGGGTATAAAAGGGTTCAAGAAACATGAAGGTATTAGGAAGGAATTAGTAGATGTTGAAATTGACAGACTTTGTAAACGAACACAGGCTCGTTGGAAATACGTGCTCAGAGCGAAACTGTGAAAACCTGCTTTAACGTATGTTTGGCTGCAGTTTGTAGGGAAAGCTAACACTACAGGGCAATATGACGCTGACAACGTTTGTTCCTTTTTATACTAAGTTACTGATACTTTTGGGGTCGTATTATCGAGGAATTAAGGATTCTTTTTCAGCAGTTCTTTATGCAGTAGCTAATAAATTCCACAAAACTCTTTAAAAGCCTCTTTGTGTTGTATTGATTTTTTTTCTCATATGGATGACTTTTCTGCCATGGTCAGTTTGCTCGGTGGCTCACTTTGTACGGTGTTGTACTTGGGATGTGTTGCACGTGGGTATGAGTCTAGAGAAGGACAGTTTTAAGTAACAGGTAAAAGTGATGTAAAATCGTGGTAAAAATATGTGGCCATGATGCAATTTTCCAATCACGTTTGCTTTTGAAAACACTATCGGTTGGGATTTAGAAAAAGGGTTTAGGTTGGTAATGTACGAGAAGGATGTGTAAAAGTAAAAAATCTGAATATGTAGTAATGTATTTGAGAGCTGCAAAAAAAAAAAAAAAGTAGACTAGTAGATGTATTTCACATTTCAAAAATGTATCCCTGGTTAGGTTTCCCCAAATAACAAAACCATGCACCACCCAACATTTTTTTCTTATTTCAGACACCGTTTCAAGTGGATGTATGCCATGATAGCAAAAGAAATGACAATTATAACTTTAGTTTCATGCTGACTTTATTTAAAAAAATTAACCCAGCAGTTTGTTTTATCCATACTTTAGACAGAACTGAGTTGAACTAATCCTCCATTTTTTAGATTGTAAAAAAAAATTAACAATTACTGTAAGATTTATATCATTTATATCTGGAGAAGTACAAAGATGTTTTCAGAGCAGGAAATTTGTGGAGCGAAAGATCAAGAACAGGAAATGATGAAGCATGTTGTCAGATTGTGTACCTCTATTCTTCAGAAAAACTGTACGTGACCAGTCAGTGCTGCCCTCTGTTGTTGGGTAGAGTATTCCAAAAAGTGCTGAACGGGACAATCCTACCCAAAACTTGCCCATAAATGAACAGAACATCTTTTAACATTAAATCTGCAGCGTTTTAAGAAATAAAATCAATGTACAGTGTGTTATCCTTGGTAAAATGAGTTTTCTTAATGTAGAATGACAACTACTATGATCTCATTGTATCATGTTGTGTTGCATCAAACAAAAGAAATGTATAGCACATTAGAGACTTGAAATCAGATGCTTGTTTCACACAAGAAATTGACTAGTTTGATGAACCATCTGAAGTTCTTAAAGTAATACAGCTGCTGCTGGGAAGAGATTGGCCCAAACATTAACACTTCAGACATCCATCAAAAAAAAATCACCGTAATACAGCATTATTTACACTGTAAAAAATTATTGCTGCCTTAATTGTTTTAGTTGAATCAAATTAACTTTTCTAGTCATCTCAACTTACATCAGTCAAATTGACTAAAAATATTAAGTACAATTTTGTATAACTTAAAATATTTTGTTGAAACCTGATTAACTTATTAAAAAAATGTTGTCTAGACTTTTTGTCATTACATCTTTTACAGTGTAATATTGGATTAGGGTTTGAGAGAAGTCAAATTTAGGGCTGTCAGATGGACTGGTGTTATCAATCTGGCAACCCCCACAAGGGTCTGTTTGGACTCTTTTTGATATGCCAAGTTAATCTAACTTAAAATATAATGTCATAAATTTACAGTAGATTTTTTTTATACAAACTCTACATAAGATTGAATTGGTTCATAGCTAGTAATGTGTTTTCAGTCAGTGATAGAGCATTTTTATTGGGTTGCATCAGGGATAAAAGTGACTTATTTTACTTTCACATGATTGAGATCACTTGGGAATCCTCAAAGAAAACGAGTCGCATATTGATTGTTCAAAAACAAAATGCGGCACGGTGGCTCAGTGGTTAGCACTATTGCCTCACAGCAAGAAGGTCGCTGGTTCGAGTCCCGGCTGGGCCAGTTGGCATTTCTGTGTGGACTTTGCATGTTCTCCCCGTGTTCGTGTGGGTTTCCTTCAAGTGTTCCGGTTTCCCCCACAGTCCAAACACATGCACTATAAGTGAATTGGATGAACTAAATTGTCCGTAGTGTGTGTGTGTGTGTGTGCATGATTTTATGGGTGTTTCCCAGTACTGGGCTGCAGCTGGAAGGGCATCCGCTGCGTAAAACATATGCTGGAATAGCTGGCAGGTCATTGCCGCTGTGGCAACCCCTGATAAATAAAGGACTAAGCCGAAGGAGAATGAATGAATATTATTCAGTAGATTCTTTTAATCCAAGTTTTTTTTTTTCTCAAATTAGAGGTTAATTGGTCAGAATAATTGTTTATTCTTAAATCTGAACTTCAGATGCACTGCATAATCCCCTTGACATTACTTTGTAAGTTATTATTTGAGCAGTATAAAATAGAACATTTCAATATTATTAAGAGACAAAATGTAGCCAGTTGGCCTCACGGTGGCGCAGTGGGTAGCACGTTCGCCTCACAGCAAGAAGGTCGCTGGTTCGAGCCTCGGCTGGGTCAGTTGGCGTTTCTGTGTGGAGTTTGCATGTGTCTCCCCGTGTTCGCGTGGGTTTCCTCCGGGTGCTCCGGTTTCCCCCACAAGTCCAAAAACATGTGGTATAGGTAAATTGGGTAGGCTAAATTGTCCGTAGTGTATGTGTGTGAATGAGTGTGTGTGGATGTTTCCCAGTGATGGGTTGCAGCTGGAAGGGCATCCGCTGCGTAAAACATATGCTGGATAAGTTGGCGGTTCATTCCGCTGTGGCGACCCCGGATTAATAAAGGGACTAAGCCGAAAAGAAAATGAATGAATGAATGAATGTAGCCAGTTGCTAATAAACATGACCTTGGCCAGCATTTATGTCTCTAGAAGGTTAGTAATTAGTTGTTCTCGTGTACTGGAAAGGAGGTGTGCTATTAAAGTTATCACAACAGTGTGGTATTTATTTATGGCGGAACGTAAATTCTGTGGGAATATGATGAGCTGTCATTTGTTTTCATTTTTATTAAACTGGCTTTGGGCCATCCCAACTGCTGAAACTATAGAAAGTACTCAGCGTAATTTCTTGGCAGAAATTCGTCTCCGTCTCGGAAATGTGCATATGGACATATGTTTCCACGCTGGACAACATTCCAACACACAAATAGCAAAGCAAGTGTACGAACAACCTTTACCTGGCCCGACACTCGCACTAAAGCGTCCCTCTTCTTCCACTACCATCTGGTTTCAGTTCTGGGCTCATCTGGTTCTGTCTCTAGCGAAAGAATTTCAGGAATACGTCCTGGATCCGTGCCCACATCCGTTCACACAGACCAGTGCTTTCAATTACGCTCCTTTTTAAATGGCTCTGAGGAGCTCGCTGTGTGTAAGTGTGTGTGTCATCTGTTCACACAAAAGAGTGTTTTCAATTAGCCCCCTTTAAATGGCTAAAAGGAACCTGTGGGACGGTAAAAAGTGGGCATCGGTGGTTCAGCTGGGCTCTGGTGCCACTTTATGTTCTTGAGATAAAGATCCAGACTGCACTTGTGTGTGTGTGTGAAAGAGAGGAAACGAGTCTGACATATCCAGGCCAGATTAACTCTTTGTGTTCCATTGTGCATTCCTTAATCAAATAAATATCTAGAAGAGCGGCAGCTTATTATTTAAGCTGCTCAGTATGTGTAAATAATTGTTTTTATTAATCAGTTTCAGTTTTATGCAACAATTAGTTACACAATTTTGGGATGTTTCACTGTTTGTATGCAGGTGATGTAGTGTGGAAATGGACTAAAGATTGGATTTTTTTGGGAGAATCACTCAAACTATGTGTTTCTCATATGTGAACATACACTCACCGGCCACTTTATTAGGTACACCTTAATAGTACCAGGTTGGACCCCCTTTTGCCGTCAGAACTGCCTTAATCCTTTGAGGCATGGATTCAACAAGGTCCTGGAAATAATCAAAAAAAGATTTTGGTCCATATTGACATGATAGCATCACGCAGTTGCTGCAGATCTGTCGGCTGCACATCCATGATGCAAATCTCCTATTCAACCACATCCCAAAGGTGCTTTATTAGATTGAGATTTGGTGACTGTGGAGGCCATTTGAGTACAGTGAACTCATTGTAATGTTCAAGAAACCAGTCTGAGATGATTCGCGTTTTATGACATGGCGCGTTATACTGCTGGAAGTAGCCATCAGAAGATGGGTACACTGTGGTCATAAAAGGATGGACATGGTCAGCAACAATACTCAGGTAGGCTGTGGCGTTAACATGATGCTCAATTGGTACTAATGGGCCCAAAGTGTGTCAAGAAAATATGCCAAGGTTGGACGTGTTGTGCGTTCAGAGATGCTCTTCTGCAGACCTCGGTTGTAACGAGTGGTTATTTTTAGTTACTGTTGCCTTTCTATCAGCCGGAACCAGTCTGACCTTTCTCCTCTGACCTCTGGCATCAACAAGGCATTTGCGCCCACAGAAGTGCCGCTTACTGGATATTTTCTCTTTTTCAGACCATTCTCTGTAAACCCTAGAGATGGTTGTGTGTGAAAATCCCAGTAGATCAGCAGTTTCTGAAACACTCAGACCAGCCCGTCTGGCACCAACAACCATGCCACGTTCAGTCACTTAAATCACCTTTCTTCCCCATTCTGATGCTCAGCTTGAACTGCAGCAGATCGTCTTGACCATGTCTACATGCCTAAATGCATTGAGTTGCTGCCATGTGTTTGGCTGATTAGAAATTTGCGTTAACGAGCAGTTGGACAGGTGTACCTAATAAAGAGGACGTTGAGTGTATATAAAACCTTACTTTAGTTACTTTAAAGGGCTCCTATAATGCAAAATCAACTTTTGGAAGCTGTTTGGACAGAACTGTGTATAAGTATAGTGTATCCATAGTCATATTGGAGTGATATAAACACAACAAGACTTTTTTAATTTTTTTATTCTGACGTAAAAAAAAAATCTAAATCACAGCAATTTTGAGGCCGACCACCACCAACATGACTTAGCAATGCGGTTTTCCTCGTCCACTAAA
The DNA here is from genome assembly GCA_903798115.1 of Danio jaintianensis. Classification (NCBI taxonomy): domain Eukaryota; kingdom Metazoa; phylum Chordata; class Actinopteri; order Cypriniformes; family Danionidae; genus Danio; species Danio jaintianensis. Next base: position 4,162,638 of record CAIGQV010019087.1, read on the forward strand.
TTGATTAACAAAGTTAAGCGTGTGTGTGTGTGTGTGAACTTTTTAATGGCATTTGTGTGTGGCTCATCATTGAAGAAAAGCTTGAATAAACTCCTTAACAAACGCATCTAATAACCATTGGGAAACTTCCTGGTTCAACCTTACTGTGGTATTTTTGGCTCAGAAACTGACTAAACTTTGACTAAGTTAAAGTTAGTATGTATAAACATAGTTAACGTGCAGTTATATAGCATATAGGTGATGTCCATGTGTACATGTTTAATGAAGTGTATTTGTGTATTAAGTGTACGTGTTGTCCTCAAAGTCCTCAATGGTTGGCATCATCTTCTCAAAGGTCTTGGATCCCATCAATGGCGCTGCACAATCTCTAGAGGCCTCAGGATGGGCATGCCCAGGTGGAAATAGAAAACAAAGTAAATAATTAGCGTAGCTGCTGTTCATAATGTATTTGAACAAGAGATATTAAATGTCAATGCGAAAATGAAATATGTTATATAAACAAACATAGAATACATAGAAAACATGTTAGAAATACTTCTAAGTGCCTAGTGCCTGGTGTTTCTAAGTGCCTGGTGTATTGAGACAGGAAGAGTATGTCAAGAAGAGTGGTTTGTGCTCCATCCAGGTCAGTGGGCTTGACATTTACGATCACGATAGGTCTTTAATTTAGAACCGAGAGAGTGTGTCTGAGCCTCGGACATTATCAGGAAGGCTATTCGAGAGTTTAGGAGCCATATATGAGAAGGCTCAACCTCCTTTAGTAGACTTTGCTATTCTGTGTACTACCAGAAGTCCTGAGATTTGAGATCTTTTTGAGCATATGCAAGTCTGCAGTCAGATACTATTGGTCAATTGTTTAGCTACCAACATTCTTCAACGCTAGGTTTGAAAGTAAAATATTTTTCATTTTTAAGAGGACTGTCTATTTTAGTATGTGGCCTTGGTCAACAACATTCGCTTGATCTGTGATTGCTTATAATACTTTGACTCATCTGTGTACATAAGTCATCATACAGCACTCTCTTACTTGAACACTTAATAATTATGTGCTTTGGCATTTACTTTTATAATGCATTCAGGCATTTACAGTGTCAGTATGACCTGGTCTGCAGTACAGCACAATATTTGATTTTAAAGCTCTCCAACAGGAAGTGCTCTGAAGGCATTGCTCTCACATTTGCCTTACTCTCTCTCTTTCTCTCTCTCGCTCTATCTGCCCTTCTCTCTTCCCTTTCTCTCAAAGCTCTGATAAGATGAATTACGCTGTCACATACAGTGGGGATGCTAATCTGAGACAGAAACATTGCTCCCTGTTTTTCAATTTGCATGCTAATAGAGTTCCCATGCTCATCTGATCATCTTATCTTAGCTATAACCAGAAGCATCAACCTTTTTTTTTTTTTTTGATGATGCACCAGTGTCTCTTCTGACTTATGTCATCATATAGCATATTATCTCATTGTTCATTTCTGGTAGTCCTTTTTTAAAGCTGCAAAAAAATATATAATTTTTGTACACTCCGATTGGCCTACAAAAATATAATTTGTATGTATTTACTAAAAAGATAGGTCTTGTTTTGAACTGAGAGAGTGTGTTTGAGCCTCGGACATTATCAGGAAGGCTATTCCAGAGTTTAGGAGCCATATATGAGAAAGTTCAATCTCCTTTAGTAGACTTTGCTATTCTACTACTACTAAATTTAAAACATGACAAAATGTACAAAAATATGCTAATCTTTTATATAACGAAAATGCTTGTACAGGGCAGCATGGTGGCTCAGTGGTTAGCACTGTCGCCTCACAGCAAGAAGGTCGCTGGTTTGAGTCCCGGCTGGGTCAGTTGGCATTTCTGTGTGGAGTTTGCATGTTCTCCCAGTGTTGGCGTGGGTTTCCTCCGGGTGCCCCCCACAGTCCAAAGACATGCACTATAGGTGAATTGAATGAACTAAATTGGCTGTAGTGTGTGAGTGTGTGTGTGACTGTGAGAGTTTATGGGTGTTTCCCAGTACTGGGTTGCAGCTAGAAGGGCATCCGCTGCGTAAAACATATGCTGGAATAGTTGCCGGTTCATATCGCTGTGGCGACCCCTGAATAAGAGACTAAGTTATGTGTTACTATGTGTAACTATGTCACTTTAAATTAAAATGTTACCTTATTATTTAAGCAATAGATTATTTAGATTTTTAGATTCCTTAACTCTATCCAAAACCTCAGTATAACCATTTTAAAATAAAATGAAAACATATTGCAATGTTTTTGAAAATTTGTCACTATAGGGAGGGTCTGAAAAGTCACTAAACATAGTTTACAAAAATGTGTGTTCTTTACATTTGTACACCTAGTATCATCCAACATAGGCTCATTCTGAAAACATCCCTCTACAATATATACATTTCTGGAGATCGCGAATTGTGTAGCCAGAAGTACGTATGGCTGCATTTCGTCTTTAAAACGAACGCTACGGGGCAGTAAGATGCCATTCCCTTTTGTGCTTACCAGCTGACTGCTTACCTCCATATATATGGCTTTTCCGCTGTTACCAGTTTTTTTTAGTAGCTCGTCATGTACTTCGGCGGACTTGACTACGACGACAGAATCCAAAAAATTAAATAAACAAGTAAATAACAGGGTGAGAATGTGGTAAAATCTGAAAACGTGATAAAAATCAGGCAAGGGCTTTTCTTTTTTAGGATTGTATTTTAAAAGACTGTCGGTTGGGTATAGGGAATTGGATGATCAGGTCAATCTGTGCTTTTGAAAACACTATTGGTTGGGTTTAGGGAAGGAGGAGGGTGGGTCGGTCAGTCAGTCGGTCAGTCGACAGCAGCCTCTGGTAGATTTACGGGAGAACAGCAGGCGCAAATGGCACTCGCGAGAGAAATTTGAGATCTCAAAAAGCAGACACAGCCTCTGGTGGATTCGCGAAAACAAAAACTGCAAAAAAATGTACCCCCTGGGATGTATTTGGCACGCTCCAGAAATGTATAGTGGTACATTTCAGAATGAGCCTGGGTTGATATCATCGCAGCGGGCACCTTGATGTCAGAATGACGTCAAAAACCTCGTCATCCATTTGACATCCACACGCTGATGCCCTGTTGACCACCAAAATAATGACACAAAACGGTTTTAGAAAGTTTTATTCATTTGAAAGCTTCAGTTCCAAATTACAAATCTACACTGGATTTTGTATTTCTACAATGCATGTAAACTACCTTGATGTCAAAATGACTTCAAATTGACATCTAACATTGGCGTCAGAAACGCATCAAAAATCGATTAGCGTACAGTCCTGTTCCAATGTTATTTTGACATCAAGGTAGTCAATTGGCATCAAATCAATTAGCATTTTTGACAATTTTTTTGATGTCATCTTAACATTAAGGCACTTTTACCAACTTAAAACTGTATTATTAAACATTACAAACCTGAATTTGAAGTGCAAAAACATTGTTTTCGAGTGGACATGATGTTGCAGGTTTAAAACATATTATACATGTAGAAATATGGTAAAGGAGGCTCCTGGCAGGGTAAAAATAGCTTGCGCTCAATGTAAAGAAAGTACATTTAATTCAACTTAATCCATTTTAAAGCTCAGATACAAGCACACACCCACACACAATGAATTCAGACTAGACTTTAAAGAGACAGAAATGTATGCACATATTTGATTCGGATATAAAAGGGAGTACATATAGCATAGCTAGATTAAATGATTGTGCAGCATATGTGACTTGTGCATGTGTAAAAAAAACGTCCCATGAATTCAGATCAAAAGAGGAACTGTGAACACTTTTTGGAGTAAGGTATTGCAGCATGAAAGAGAGCTTTGTTTTGGAAAGTGTGTGTCTGTGTGTGTTCCTCTGAACACAGCAGCATCCTTCCGGCCGGAATCTGTAGCCCAAGTACATCAGCAAGTCAATTACACCGGTTAAGGGACTTTCTCAGAGATTAGTGTGTGTGTGTGTGTGTGTGTGTGTGTGTGTGTGTGTG
>CAIGQV010019087.1:4167333-4179685 GCA_903798115.1 Danio jaintianensis
GCTTTTAAAGCGATTAGTTGACTTTACTTTAAAAAGTGAGTGAACCTAAAAAGGGAGTAAACCTGTTGCTTTTAAAGCGAGTAGTTGACTTTACTTAATAAATCGTTGTTGTTTTTTAAAATGATTTGTTGCGCAATGTAAGTGAGTAAACCTGTTACTTTTAAAGTGATTAGTTGAGTTTACTTAAAAAAATGAGTAAACCTCTTGCCTTAAAATTAAGAAAACGAACATATATATACATATATATATATATATATATATATAACCAGCATAAATACTAATTTTAATAGTATAATGCAGTTTAAAGAATGTACTGTAGCAGATGCAAGATTCCATCTCCACATTTCCAACAGTCACGTTCTGTCATCGCATACTTCTGTTCGCTTGGCTTTGTTCACTGCATAATGCTTGAGATTTCTCTGAAAACATGCATATTTGCCTCAGCATCTCTCAGAGAATGCAGGCACGGCAACAGAAGTTTCGGCATGCCTTGGGAATAAAGAGGAACAAAAGCCAGATGTGTGTATGTTTACTCGGCCCATAGTTTCTGTACACAACCCTTCTCCCTCATCACACCCACATTTTCCATACTTATCTCACTCCTTCAGCCCTTTCTGTATTCAGAAAAACTCTAAGACGTGTGGGTGATTACAGGGGTCACTCACCCGGTCAACTACACTGAGTCTGATGTACATTTGAGACAAGTGTGAAGAAAGACATTGAGTGGTTTACACATGTATCCTGTGAGATCACATCCACTTCCTAATTTCTGAATGGAGAAGGATCATGACACTTTACTGTGGAAAGGAATTGCACCTCAGATGCAGCTTTACAATCTTAATAAAAATGCAGAGGAGGTGGTGGAAGACATATAGAGAATAATCAAAGTCATAATCTTTTAGACGAATAGAAACAAAGAGAAATGGAGGCATTTAATGTACTATGTGAATATTTGTACAACATTATATAAAATGCATGTAAAATATATATTTTTACTCAATTTATTTAAATAAAATGTTACATTCTAAAAAAAAAAAGCTGGGTTGTTGTAACCCAACAGGGACGAAATATGGACAAATCCAATGGATTCATTTGTTTATTCGATAACATTTAAGTTACACTTTTTACCCAATGGTTGTGATTGTCCATATTTTGTCCATTTGTTTCAACTTTGCCTTACAAAAAACACATTTTTTTAGAGTGTAATATTCCATTAAGGTCTGATAATATTTCTTTTAACATCCAAAAACATGAAGAAGATGCTTCACTGTAAAAAGCGATTATTTCAAAAAAGTGAGTAAATCCATTGCCTTAAATATAACATGTTGGTTTTACATAATAAATGTAAGTAATTCTGTTGTAACTTCGAACTGTTAAGTGAATTATGCACATAGTTCATTTACTTAATAATTTCAAGGCAATGAGTTTACTCACTTTTTTAAAGTAAAGTCAGCTAAACCCTGTACACAATGTACAAGGGTAAAAACTATCATGGTATTGTTGGTCTTTGAATGCGGAGTTCATTTGTGTCCTTAAAAAACGGACATGTTGTGGCTAGCACTAGCAGCCGCGATGCATCAGTGCACATGTGTTTTAATATTAAAGCCATGTGAATTAATACTTTAAAATTTTTCTAATTAGTTTTTTTATTTTTTATTATTATTTTTTTTTTTAGGTACATTTCTTAATTTTTAGGTCTAAAATATTTAGTTGCAAAAAATGTCTCGGTTACTGTTGTCTCCCTCGTTCCCTGAACTCTGACCTACGAAGTCGCATCATGTGATTGCATGAGACCAATAGAAGATCTAAACGTGACCACACTGTATAGAAATTTGAACTATGGAGCAATCGCTCACTTTATCAATGTCTAATCATCTTGTTTGATCCCACCCCTTTTTGCACCACCATACAACAGAATTTTGCAAGCTCAAAATCTAGTGCGACCATGACTTTACCCTTCAGAGTAGTTGGACATTTGGCGATTCCCCATAATGTTATTCCGACATAACTCGGAGTTCCTGATCTGAAGGGGTTATTTCACCAAATATTGATTTCTTTTTTTTTATATTGAGTTTTTGCACACCTAATAATAAAGGTCACACTTTATAATAAGGTTTCATTAGTTAATGTATTTACTAACATGAACTAATTATGAACAATACTTAATAATAACAATCACTTAATACAATAACCACAGTTTAACATTTACTAATGCATTATTAACATCCAAATTCATGCTTGTTAACATTAGTTAGTGCGCTGTGAGTTAATATGAACAATGAACAACTGTATTTTAACTTACGTTAACTAATGCCGAGTTGTTTCACACTGCATGACTATCTGGGCTAGCGTTCCATTGGTGCTGTGTTTACACTGCATGATGGATTGGTGACAGGGAGTTTCACACTTTAGAATAGGAAGAATCGCCGACAACTTTGTCTCGGTCCGCAAACTACGTCTCAACCAAACACACGCGAGAAGTGACATGGAAACAACTCGAGGTCACGTAGTTTATCTCTTGTTATTAACTACATAATGAGAAAGAAGCCTTTAGTGGGGTAGAAAATGTACTTATTTTGCTCACCTGGCTTTTGAAGAGAATTAGCAATTTCTCTCAAGCTTTTTTTCTTGTTCGACCCGGTTGTGGTATTGCTCAGATGACACGTCAAACAGACACGGGTACTCCTGCCAAATTTCCACTAGTTTTTCCTCCATTTCTTGGGTCCAAATAAACTGAAAATGAGCGCTTTTAACTTCTGCCCCAACCTCCCGCTGGCCTGCAGATACCCATACTAGTGGATGCTGCTCTCTCATTGGCTGTAGGTAATTGCCAATGTTATTTTCAATCAGAACACATTTCACACGGCATGATTTTGAATTGCTGACAGGTCCAGATATTTAGCATGCCAAATATCTCACGGGTATCAGCGACTCATCTGTCATTCTCTCAGATCACGTCTTTGATAGTTCACACTGTGTGATTGTTACTCACGTGAACGAGCACCGATTTGCCAGTGATTTCAGGCATTTGTCTGTGATTTCTCAAAACCTGTCGGCGAGTCAAAATCGGGGCCAAAATAATGCAGTCTGAACTCGGCATAACATGAACAAATAGTCTAATAAATGTATTGTTCATTGTTTGTTCATGCTAGTAAATACATTAACTACCATTAAGTAATACAACCTCATTGTAAAGTGTTACCATCATAACAATACTGCAGTTGGCTCTTCTGCGTCATTTAATGAATTACTGTTGTCGGGATTGACAGAAATCTACTTTTTCTTTCCTCCTTTCAAATGTAATTGTTTACCGCCTGCTTTTTCTGTGAATAGAGCATTTTAATAGGCCTAAAATGTTAAACAAATGTGGAAAATGTTTATTTAAAGAAGAAATAAATGAAGAAAAGAAAATGTTTGGTTTGTGAGCAAATCAATTTTGATTTAGCCCTAATGATTAGTTTGAATAACAAGCATGTTTTGAATGATCACTGATCAAAGAGTGTGACTCACTGAAAAAAACAAAACCCAAACAGCTCTATTAAATCCATGATGATCCAGTTTTAGCCTCTAACTTTTTTAGTTGATCAGATATTTCCTAAGGGTGACTCGGTGGCTCAGTGGTTAGCACCGTCGCCTCACAGCAAGAAGGTCACTGGTTTGAATCCCAGCTGGGTCAGTTTGCATTTCTGTGTGGAGTTTGCATGTTCTCCCCGTGTTGGCGTGGGTTTCCTCCGGGTGCTCCGGTTTCCCCCACAGTCCAAAGATAATGCGCTATAGGTGAATTGAATAAAACTAAATTGTCCGTAGTGTATGTATGTTTGTGAATGAGTGTGTATGGATGTTTCCCAGTACTGGGTTGCAGCTGGAAGGGCATCTGCTGCGTAAAACATATGCTGGATAAGTTAATATATGAATGAATGTTTTAAAATGAATAATAATAACAGACTAATTAATGCGGAAAGGGCATTCTACAAGTGTTTTTGTGGGTCTCTTTAAATGCAAATGAGCTGCTACTTCCTACCCCTTATATATAAGTGGGTGGAGCATTACAAGCCTTTTCTTTTAACCTATTTAAAGTTTAAACACTTTATATTTGAATTTCTGAGTGCACAGACATAAAGCACACACACACACACAGAAAATTGGTGGTCAGGTGCCACCGATGGACAGAAGTTTCCAGTTGGACGGAAAGTTCTTCAATTTGAGATACTGTTGCATGTACGTTTTCCGAAGAAAATTCAGGACTACAATGGATGCATTTGATGTAGTTCAGTGAAAGTAACATAAGCCAGGTTTCCATCTTAACGTGAAGTGAATCTTTTCAAAGTTCATAAAAACAGAAACAATCTGAAATCTGAACAATCTACAGTATGTGCATTTCCATCAAGTTGTATGAGCGGCTAACTGTAGTATTGGTAACCTAGTAACCAATAGTAAACAAGGCAAGCATAATGGAGACAGCTAATTAGTTAAATGGGTTTAATGTTCTTAATCTCCCATAATTTATATAGTTTTAATAACTCATTTCTAATAACTGATTTATTTTATCTTTGCCATGATGACAGTACATAATATTTTACTGGATATTTTTCAAGATACTAGTATTCAACTGAAAGTGGCATTTAAAGGCTTAACTAGGTTAATTAGGTTAATTAGGGGTAATTAGGCAAGTCATTGTATAACAGTGGTTTGTTCTGTAGACAATCGAAAACAAATATTGCTTAGGAGGCTAATAATATTGACCTTAAAATGGTTTTTAAAAAAATGAAAAACTGCTTTCATTCTAGCCGAAATAAAACAAATAAGACTTTCTCCAGAAGAAAAAATATTATAGGAAATACTGTGGAAAATTCCTTGCTCTGTTAAACATCATTTGGGAAATATTTGAAAAAGTAAAAAAAAATTACTGGAGGGTGAATAATTTTGACTTCATCTGTATATTTATACGTAAAGCATTTTAAGATTTAACATTACGATTTTAAAGCAACAAAAGCTGTGAATCTAAATGTGAAAAAAGTTATTGAATGTGGCACTCATTTACATTTTGGGAACAGTTCGAAAAAGCTGCCGACGGGTCAAGTGGAAAAAATAACGTATTATGTAAATAACCGGTGTCAAAAGTATCCTTTAAATGAAACGCAGAGACGAGGCCAGTTTAGCTGTTTATGTGCTTTTGACCACTTAGTCGGATGTGTAATGCATCCAAGCTGCAGACACCTATTGCAAACAGTTGTGTTCCACATCAGTCATAATCATCTGCATTCACACAGCCTTTGCCAGAGACTGCAACCCAAAAAAAAGCAGTCGAGATTGGTGGGAAGTATGTTACAGATTCAGCAAAATAAAAACTGAAACTAAACCTAAATATAGAGTAAAAAAATTAATAACAAAAAGTCAAGACAAATAATTTTATGTTGCTTTAATCTATTTTAGTAAGTTAATCAGGTTTCAACTAATTTTGTAAGTTATACATTCATTAATTTTCCTTCAGTTTAGTCCCTTATTTATCAGTGGTCGCCACAGCGGAATGAACCACCAACTATTCTGGAATATGTTTTACAGCGGATGCCCTTCCAGCTGCAACCTAGTACTGGGAAACACCCATACACTCTCACGTTCACACACACACTCATACTTAAGTTATACCATTTAACTTAATATTTTTAGTCAGTTTAAATTAACTAGGTTGAGACTAGAAAAGTTAATTTGATTCAACTAAAAAATTATTTTTAATTTGATTCAAGTAAGCAAGAATTTTTTTACAATGTGTAAAATCAAAGAACACACTGTGTGGTATTATTTAGAACAAAATGAAGCAAGTTTATAAAAGTAGTCTTGTTAAAAACCATCAGATTACCATTGGTCAATGGTGATGATGTAATAGGTGGGCGTGGCTTTGAGGCTCCACCTTCTTTGACAATGAATTTCTGCACTGTAAAAAAAAAAAGTTGACTCAACTCAAAATTGTAAGGCAGCTTGCTGCAGAGCTTTTTTGAGTTGATTCAATTTTCAACCTAAGTACTGCACTGGACTCTATTTAAGTTGAGTGAACTCAAAAATGTCCTGAAGCTAGTTGGCTTAAAATTTAAAGTTGAGTTAACTTTTTTTTTTTTACATTTGTGCCCTTTGAAGACAGACACAAAAAAAAAGTATTCAGCGTTCAAACATATCCACATGACTATGATCTGATGCTGTTTTACTGATGCTTTTTCGCTGCCATTTTTTGTTTGTTTGTTATTGAGTACAAATTTACATTAACTTGGCTCATACCAGTGATGGAGCCAGATATATGCTTACTGTACACTAATAATAATAATAATAATAATAGTAATATGTATATTAATCTTAATGTTGCTATTAATTCATATTTATGTTACGTATTAATTCTATTTTTAATAATATAAAAAATATATATAATAATCATAATAATAATAATAATAATAAACTACTTTGGGATGAGCATATTGGAGAATTACATTGTTTATAAGTTTTTTGGTTATAAAATATTTATTTTATTATGTTATTACAATTATTTTGGAGATTATGGTCAAGTATGGTCATGATTATGAGCAAGAATTTTACACAATAAATTCCACATACACCAAACCATATAGCTACTAATAGCAAATGAAGTATTTGGAAAAAAAGACAGAATTCTTTTAATTATTTAGCTATTTTTTCCTGACTTTATGGAGATATGTAGATATGTGGCTAAAATGCAAAAGTCAAGTCAAAGAAAAGGCACTGTGTCAGATGTCCAAAATAAAACATCAGTTAGTCTGGTGCATGAATCCAAATCGAAATAAAAAACCTCAACACCTCTACATTTTTAACGATGCATCATCAGAGGGCAAAAAAGTGCAAAGATCTTCCTCAGTGCAAAGTTCAACAGTGCACCTGCATCCTAAATACTCAAAGAAAACCCCCATAGACATCCTAATATATAAATGCAAACACAAAATTCCCTCCTGTGATAATTTTTTTTTTACTTTTTCAAATATTTCCCAAATTTTGTTTAACAGAGCAAGAAATTTTTCACAGTATTTCCTATAATATTTTTTCTTCTGGAGAAAGTCTTATTTGTTTAATTTTGGCTAGAATAATAGCAGTTTAAAATTTTTTAAAGACCATTTTAAGGTCAATATTATTAGCCCCTTTAGGCAATATTTTTTTCTACTGTCTACAGAACAAACCATCGTTATACAATGATTTGCCTAATTACTCTAACTTGCCTAATTAACCTAGTTAAGCCTTTAAATGTCATTTTAAGCTGAATACAAGTATCTTGGAAATATCTAGTAAAATATTATGTACTGTCATCATGGCAAAGATAAAAGAAACCAGTTAGAAATGAGTTATTAAAACTATTATGTTTAGAAATGTGTTGAAAAAAAACTTCTTTCTGTTAAACAGTAATTGGAGAAAAAAATATACAAGGGGGGCTAATAATTCAGGAGGGCTAATAATAATACACAAATGAAACAAAATATTATTTTCACAATTACATACACATTCCATTCATAATTATATGTAGAAATGACCTTCATACAGTATATTTCACTAATAGCTCATGATAGCAATTGAAGTGAAGTATATTTGAAGTAAAATATATCTATTTTTGTTTTACTGACTTTATGGGGCTATGTAGATTTATGGCCAAAATATCAAAAGTGTGGTTTAGCAGCTGACAGTGTCCTTAACGTGATGTGAAGTTTTAAGAACACTTTGTTCTTTCCTAACTGTGCTGTAATACACTGCAAAAGCCCTAACAAATAAATCAGACATCAACCCACACTCAGCATCAGCAGTACATTGGAAACAGCTGTCATCTTTCGTGCTTGCTCTCGTTCGGTGTATCTCTTTATCTGAGAAAACACGTTGCTATAAAACCGGATCAACAAAGGACATGGTACACCTGCGAAACACACCACAAAAACACTCCAACAATATAGTATCATTTAGCTAAGCTGGACGGCCGTTAGTAAATGACGGAATGGAGAGAATTTGTCAAAAGGAGCGAGTCATTATTGATCTAAAAAAACGGATTGGAGCTGAATGAAAGGAGGGTTGCTGTTAAGTGAACAAAACTGCTAGTGGAAACTTTAATAGGCACTTTGAATAGGAAAAACAGGAATCTTTGCAAAGCACTTTTGGTGGTATGACTCAGAGTTAGTGGCATCGGGACACACCCAAACCTATTTGATCCTTGATGTCCATTAACTTTAAAGGGATAGTTCACACAAAAATGCCCTGTTCACTTGTTCACCCGCTGGTCATTCAAGATAGGTGATGTTTTTTTTTCTTCAGTGATGATTTTGTGCTTCTTGATTTCATATAATAGCAGTGAATGGGGACAGGTTTTTTATATTCAAAGTAAACACATACAAACAAGTCTAAATCCATAGCCATGGCTCCTAATGAAACATTGAGGTCTTGTGAAGCAAAATGATCGATTTGTGAAAGAGATCAAATATTATTTACAATATAATTAGCCCTAATCCACAGCCTGATCAAACAGGTGCATGTGTGAATGTAGTCCGATTGTAGTCCTGTCGCTTTAATGACGAAAACATGAGAGCTGGTGACACAATCATCAATATCTATCAACAAACTGTGTCACATGACCTCCCGTCCAAGTGCACTCTTTTTGTATTTCTTGTTAAAAGGAGTTTTTGTCATAACCATCAAGAAACAGCGACGCACAAAATTTCCGACGTCACGGCTTTATTCAGTGTTAAATGCTCCCAATGTGAGTTCTAGTACCATTTTATGTGACGTTTAATGCCATACTACTGAAAGCAGCAGCAGATTCACCTCAGATCTTGAAAATAAAATAACTAGCAGATGGTTTGAAAAAACTCAGAACTGTGATTCAGTGCAAACCAACACCATCAGTCACTCAGTAGCCTGAGTGTAAACACATAAAACAAAGTAAACACATACAAACAAGTCCAAATCAATAGTCATGGCTCATAATGAAACATTGAGGTCTTGTGAAGTGAAATGATTGGTCTGTGAAAGACATGGAATATTATTTACAATATTATTAGCCTTAATCCACAGCCTGGTCAAACCGCTCACGATGCATGTCCGATTGTAGTCCTGTTGCTTTTGCTTACGAAAACAATCATCAATATCTATCAGCAAACTGCGTCACATGACCTCCCGTCCAAGTGTACTCTTTTTGTGCATTTGTAATCAAAAGCAAAAGGACTACAATCGGACTACATTCTACAAGATAAAAAGTACCTTTTCCAGGTTAAAAGGAGTTTTTGTCTAAACCATCTAGAAACGGTGACGTGCAAACATTCCGTGACGTCACAGCAGAACAACAGCATAAACTACTATGACAATGATCACCTCAGGTACTGAGCTTTATTCAGTGTTAAATGCTCCCAATGTGAGTTTAAATACAATTTACGTGACATTTATTGCCATACTACTGAAAGCAGCAGCAGATTCACCTCAGATCTTGAAAATAAAATAACTAGCAGACGGTTTGAAAATGAAATTCAGAACTGTGATTCGGTGCAAACCAACAACATCAGTCACTCTATCAGTAGCCTGAGTGTCCAATTGCACTCTTTTTGTTTTCCATGTTAAAAGGATTTTTTGTCCTAACCATCAAGAAACAGTGGCGCACAAAATTTCCGACGTCACTGCAGAACAACAGCATAAACTACTATGACAGAGATCACCTCAGGTACTGATTATGGGCTTTATTCAGTGTCAATCAGTAGCCTGAGCGTAAACACATAAAACAAAGTAAACACATACAAAGTCTAAATCAATAGCTGTGGCTCCTAATGAAACACTGAGGTCTTGTGAAGTGAAACACCACAGCCTGATCAAACAGTTATCGGCAAATGTGCGAATGTAGTCTGATTGTAGTCCTGCCGCTTTTACTGACGAAAATCATCAATATCTATCAACAAACTGCGTCACATGACCTCCCGTCCAAGTGCACTCTTTTTGTGCATTTGTAATCAAAAACGACAGGACTACAATCGGACTACATTCTACAAGATAAAACGCGCAAACTTTCCGCATCGTCACTGCAGAACAACACCATAAACTACTATGACAAAGATCACCTTAGGTACTGATTATGGGCTTTATTCTGTGCTAAACGCTCCCAATGTCCCAAACCAACAACATCAGTCACTCAGTAGCCTGAGTGTAAACACATAAACACAAGTCAGAATCTCAGTCACTCAGTAGCCTATTAATAATGTTAAAGAGGTTTAATGTATATTTAGATTATAAGCCTTTACCATTTAATCGGGAGAGCAGTCGCTGGTATTTCAATGTTTCTGTCATGTCACTTTTGCAGCAGACAGACAAATTGCTTGTCACTGGAATATTGTCACGTCATGTGTTATTAGGACACGGTGTAAGTGTGAGTATTGTCAAGTATGGTTTTACCCATACTTGAAATTGGTCCTCAATTTTTGACTCATCCAACTGCGCAATGGAGGCTTGCTCAACTTCCTGGGGACCAATTTAAGCCTGCAAACGGCTTAAGAACACTGTGAATCTGTATACAGTCAGCTAATTTTCACTGTCAGAAACCCAAGGCTTCTGGCACCTTTTGCAGTCAATTACAAACACCTACTCAGAATCCCATTTTAAATGTACTGGCGCAGCTCTAGTATCACACCTTACATTATTTCCAATCAGTCAGGGTTAAGCCCATTATGCATTCTCTACAAAACAATGTCTCCCGGCGATTTGCAAAACTCAACTTTTGATTGCTGTATTTTCTGGAACGGCTGCTGCAGTCATAATTTCACAGTCAATTCGAGACCCGAACAGCAAGTGTTTAAGCAAGTGAAGCAAGCAAATTGATAATTTTTTATTATTTTTTTCTCGAGCCTGGACCAGTAAAATTTAATAGGTGAGCTTTTACAACATGTATGATATGTGATCCATGTTAGCTGGCCATAAATTATTGGAGAGGACAGGTTAATATTCTCTCATAAAGGCAATATAAAACTGGCCACCCACCACACAGGCAGGCCCGTCTAACACTTCGCTGGGTTAGTTTGGCACAGATCCTGACTAATCGTACATTTAAATATAAGTGAGAATCATTGTTGTAATACGTTATAAAGCATGAGCTCAGAGTCCATGTATTTTCCCTGTCCAAGAAGCCTTCGCAAAGACTCTTCCTGCCCAAGACAAGCTGGTGTTTACAAGGTAATAATGTTGATCATGGAAAATCAGAGCTCCCCCACACTTTAATCTCTCCCTCACCTTGTCTTTTCCACATAAAACTCTGCAGCTCCTGCGCACAGCTGCACAGCTATAGGTGCCACAAAAAGAAAAAGAAAAAAAGATTAAAAGTGATTCATTCTGCCACCTGGACTCCCGATCCCAAAACCATTTACACTCATACCCTTGGGAATGTTTGTGTAGTAACGTTCAGTCACATATTAATCAAAAGTGATTTAACCTGAACTTCTAAAAATTAAATTAGTAAAATTGTTGTGTACAATTATGTTTTCTTGCTGAGACATTTGTAAAATATAGTCATTTTAAAATGACCATTTATGAGTATTTTGGTGATCCTTAAAGAGATAAATAGTCTTTAATAATATACATGGGTTTGGCGCAGTGGGTAGCGCTGTCGCCTCACAGCAAGAAGGTCGCTGGTTCAAGCCTCTGTGTGGAGTTTGCATGTTCTCTCCGTGTTGGCGTGGGTTTCCTCCGGGTGCTCCGGTTTCCCCCACAGTCCAAAGACATGCGCTATAGGTGAAGTGGGTAAGCTAAATTGTCCATAGTGTATGTGTGTGAATGGGAGTGTATGGGTGTTTCCCAGTGATGGGTTGCAGCTGGAAGGGCATCCGCTGTGTAAAACATATGCTGGATAAGTTGGCGGTTCATTCCGCTGTGGCGACCCCTGATTAATAAAGGGACTAAGCCGCAAAGAAAATGAATGAATGAATATATACACTACCTGACAAAAGTCTTGTCGCCTATCCAAGTTTTAGGAACAACAAATAATAACTTGACTTCTAGTTGATCATTTGGTATCAGAAGTGGCTTATATGAAAGGCAAAGGCTTCTAGATTACGCTTATTTTACCAAAATAAAATATGATCATGCCTTGATTTTTTATTATTTAATTAGGACAGTAAGGTCTGACTTTGCTTAGACAAACGTCTTGCCACTTAACAGAAATAATGTACAGTATAGAATATAAAGTCATGGTGCAGTGGAAGAAGAATGAATATTGTGTATGACTCCCATGAGCTTGGAGGACTGCATCCATACATCTCTGCAAATTACTCAAATCACTTATGAATAAAGTCATCTGGAATGGCAAAGAAAGCGTTCTTGCAGGACTCCC
>CAIGQV010019087.1:4190709-4209969 GCA_903798115.1 Danio jaintianensis
GAAAATGGAGGAAGAGAAGAAGAAAAAGAACATCTAAGGAGGAGGAGGAGAAGAAGATCTAAGTAGGGGATGAAGATCTAAGGAGAAGAAGAAGAAGAAGAGACAAAAATCAAGAAGAAGAAGAAATCAATAGGAAGGAGGAGAAGAAAAGTGAGGAGAAGAAGAACATCACTTAAGGAGGATGAGGAGAAGAAGAAGAAAATCAAGGAGTCTGGTCTCCTAACTCTCCACTTCTGCTTGGTTATTTTCTGTAATGGTATGTAAAGTGGAGTGTCCAGTATACCGAGCACAGTATAGTTTTTCTCACCATACACTGGAGTGTGTTATGTGTGTGCGCAGAGCATCAGAACAGAAAACACTTGATCTGGTTAAACATATAAGTCTAATGAAAAGTGTTTGTGAGTGGGAATGTGGCTTTTCCCTGAAAGCAGCTCTTTCATGTGGAGCGTTCACAACATTTGTCAAGTTTGACTTCCAAGAAACCATAATCACTATAATCTGTAAAATATAACGAGTCCTGAAATTAGTATTTCATGGAAAACAGGCTTTATGTAGGCTACTCTAAGAGGCACATAAAGCAGATTGTTACCAGTTTTCATCCCACAATTCTTATTTTTATCATTTATTCAACTTCTTGATGTTACATTTACATTCCCCAACACTGATCACGACGGTTTATAATTAATAATCAAGCGTAACAGTTCTATAAATGTATCTTTAAAGACACAACAAAACCCAACATAGGCTCATTCTGAAAGCGTAGCCCTATATACATTTCTGGAGATCGCGAATTATGTAGTCAGAGGTATATTTCAGCATTTCATCTTTTAAACGAACGCTACGGGGCGGTATGACGCTGTTCCTTTTCGTGCTTACCAGCTGACCGCTTACCTCCGTATTGACGGCTTTCCCGCTGTTAACAGCTTGACCAGTAGCTCACCATGTATGTCGGCGGACTTGAGACACAGAGTGGAGTTGGCCACGATGACGCGGTTCGAGTCCGGCGAAGAATGGTTCCAGAAAGCAGGTAAGACAAAAACAGAAGCCAAAAAATAAAATAAACAAGTAAATAACAGGGTGAGAATGTGATAAAATCTGAGAACGTGGTAAAAATCAGGCGAGGGCTTTTCTTTTTCTTGATTGCTTTTCAAAACTGTTGGTTGGGTTTAGGGAAGTGGGTGGGTGGTCAATCAGTGCTTTTGAAAACACTATCGGTTGGGTTTAGGGAAGGAGGAGGGTGGGTCAGTCGATCGGTCAGTCAGTCAGTCGACAGCGGCCTCTGGTGGATTTACGTGAGAACAGCAGGTGCAAATGGCACTCGCGAGAGAAATTTGAGATCTGAAAAAGCGTACACAGCGGCCTCTGGTGGATTTTACGTGAGAACAGCAGGTGCGAATGGCATTCGCGAAAGAAATTTGAGATCTGAAAAAGCGTACACAGCGGCCTCTGGTGGATTCGCCAAAACAAAAACTGCAAAAAAACGTACCTCCTGGGACGTATTTGGCACTCTCCAGAAATGTATATAGGGGTACGTTTTCAGAATGAGCCTGGGTTGCCAAAACCTGTGCTGTATTAAAATGACAGATATAGCTACATTTTATAATAGGGTTAAAAATATGTATTATTATACTTATCTTGTTAATCTTTACATACAGTACATATACTTTGTTAACTCTATAATTTCATCCTTATTTTGACATTTCATTAATATCACACATTTTTTGAAACTAAAGCAGACGTTTGCATTACAACTCATCTGTACGATGACTGTTCACTTCCAGACAGAAATATGTGGAAGTCTTTAAGGGCTATTATTATTGTCCACATCACTGACAGCAATGCGTTTTACAATGTCCAATTATAGAAAAATGGCTAACGGATAGAGGGTGAGAGAGAGAGAGCTTTTCCACCAATCCATCAAAGCTCCGTCTATATCTGGTGGAAAACAAAACATACACAGGTTATTCCCTCTGCTTTGTTTAGTCTGGATATTAGATGATATGATTTTGAAAAGCAAAAGCGAGATTAGAGGAAAACATGCGAAAGAGCACACAGCAGAAGAGATGAAGGATTCGGATGAGCCTGAATAATATTGAAATGGTTTTTTTGGCATCTCTAATCACTTTAGAATTGTAAATGGGAGATGGCGGCAGAAAGTGTTTAAGAAGTAAACTAATTCATTTTGTTTTGAGAGAAATGTGCTATAGTACACTGAAAAAAATACAATGATACTTTGAACCAACTTAATAAAATTACTGTAATTTGTTACAGCTAAAAAAATAGTAGTTTTTCTCAAAGTATAATTTAGCTTTGGTTCAATCCTTACATTTGAGTTTAATCTAAATCAAAAAGTGTCGTCAATAAAAAAATTACACAAAATATCATTTACTATAGAGTCCACTGTTCATTCGTTCGTTTGTTTGTTCATTCGTTTATTTATTTATTTATTTGTTTATTTATTTATTTGTACAACGGAGATTTTTATATTGTTGTATGTTGTATGTGTCTTTAAAAGGCCACTTTTTTACCATTACATCAGAATATAATTTTGCTTTGGATCACCCTAAAAAAAATAACACTAATTTGTTACAGCTAAGTTCATTCATTCATTTTCCTTCGGCTTAGTCCCTTTAATAATCAGGGGTTGCCACAGCGGAATGAACTGCCAACAGCATATGTTTTACACATGCCCTTCCAGCTGCAACCCAGTACTGGGAAACATCCGTACGCACTCATACACTACGGCCAATTTAGTTTATTCAATTCACCTATAGCGCATGTGTTTGGACTGTGGGGGAAACCGGAGCACCCGGAGGAAACCCACGCCAACATGAGGAGAACATGCAAACTCCACACAGAAATGCCAACTGACCCAGCCGGGACTCGAACCAGCGACCTTCTTGCTGTGAGGCGACAGTGCTAACCACTGAGCCACTGTGTCGCCTTTTGACTTGGTTGAAACTGAAAAATGTCATTTTATATTAATCAAAATACTTATTCTGCCCAAGAAAAAGTTAGACTCTATCAAAACAAAAATATTGTTTCTCATAGAGACCATGAATTAATCTACACTCACCGGCCACTTTATTAGGTACACCTTACTAGTCCCCGGTTTGACCCCCCCTTTTGCCTTCAGAACTGCCTTAATCCTTCATGGCATAGATTCATGTATCCATGCTTTCATGTTGTTGATGCCAAATTCTGACCTTCCCATCCGAATGTCGCAGCAGAAATCGAGACTCATCAGACCAGGCAACGTTTTTCCAATCTTCTATTGTCTAATTTTGGTGAGCCTGTGCGAATTGAAGCCTCAGTTTCCTGTTCTTAGCTGACAGGAGGGTGTGGTCTTCTGCTGCTGTAGCCCATCCGCCTCAAGGTTGGATGTGTTGTGCGTTCAGAGATGCTCTTCTGCAGACCTCGGTTGTAACGAGTGGTTATTTGAGTTACTGTTGCCTTTCTATTAGCTCGAACCAGTCTGGCCATTCTCCTCTGACCTCTGGCATCAACAAGGCATTTGTGCCCACAGAACTGCCGCTTACTGGATATTTTCTCTTTTTCGGACCATTCTCTGTAAACCCTAGAAATGGTTGTGCGTGAAAATCCCAGTAGATCAGCAGTTTCTGAAATACTCTGATGGCACCAACAACCATGCCACATTCAAAGTCACTTAAATCACCTTTCTTCCCCATTCTGATGCTCGGTTTGAACTGCAGCAGATCGTCTTAACCATGCCTACATGCATAAATTGCTGCCATGTGATTGGCTGATTAGAAATTTGCTGTAACGAGCAGTTGGGACAGGTGTACCTAATAAAGTTGCTGGTGAGTGTATTTACTGTACTTCACTGTACTACTGTTCAACTTAAATATTTTAAGTTTAAAAAAAAACTTTTTTTTACTATAGACCATTTTGAGGGATGTAAACAAAAACAATGGTCCTAATGTATTTCCTATTTCCTGTATGATAGTTGTTTTAACATTGTCATGATTGAGTTGCCTCTTGTTACAGTTATGAAATAGTTTGATAACAAGCAAGAAATGTTCATGGGCCAATGACATGACCACATTGAAATGGTCTATACGATCTCAGTAAAGTTGTACTTTGGACTAAACTGAATAAAAGACTGAACGTTTGTTATAAGTAATATTACATTTACTTCAGATTCAGTACTAAGACTGTTTTCTTTTACCCTAAACAAAAGCTAAATTTTAAGGAGGAGTGATGTCATGTCATCACATGAAATGAAAACTGTTGGTTTAAAGTAAATATATTACTCATACTACTAAATCTAATGCTTTTAAATTTCTCAAGGGGGTTTGTTTTTTGCTTTAAGGCAAACCGAATGAAACAGGTTAACAGTTTTAGGTTAATAAATAATAATTCTTTTCTTAATCCAATATAAACATGTACTTTGAATAAAAGACACAGTAGTTTCACTTGTTTCAGTGTGGAAGAACAAATAATTTACTCTCCATCACATTGTTTTGCTTATTTATTTTCAGGAAAATAGTATTTTTACTGGTTTTAATGGTAGTTTTAATTTAAATTTTAATGGATATAGAAATGAATTCACAAATTGATAGTAAATGTCATTGTGTAACAATTGCAAAGTAATGCCAAATAACACTGATGTAATTATTAAAGGGGACCTATTATGCAAAAATCACTTTTTACAAGGAGTTTAAACACAGTCGTGGCAACAGTGTGTGAATATAACCAGCTTCTAATGGTAACAATGTATTATTTTTATTTTTTATAATCACACTTGATAAAAACAGTCTGCAGAAACATTTTGATTGACATTCTCCCTTTGTACGTGTCATCAGAGGGGGAAACCCCGCCCACTAGTGACCATCTCGCCCTCATTAACATAGGACGTTAGTCTTGTTTTTGAATCTGCCACTATGCTGACACATTTGTAGCTCCGCCTTCTTTTGAAAAGAGCACAATCTCATTTGAATTTAAAGCGACAGTCACCAAAATGGCACAACTATGGTCAAAGCCTAAAAGGAGCAGTTTCAAAGAGTTATAAAACATTATCAGTGTGGTATTTTGAGGTGAAACTTCACATACTCACTCTAGGGACATCAGAGACTTATTTTGTCTCATATTGTAAAAAGGGGCATAATAGGTCCCTCTTAAACTGAAAATTGTCCTTCAGAGTTTTAAGCATCTTCTGCATATCTTAACCCTTCTGATTTCGAGATCCATCTTTTCACACTGAAGACAATTGGGGTCTGTTTAATAACTCAAAACCATTAAAAAGTTCAAACGATCACTGATCCTTGGGAATTAAAGCCACAACCTTGGCATTACAAGTGCCATGCTTTATTAATTGAGCTGCAGGGATTTAATCTCAGCTGTTGTACGGATTGTTTCATAACTCAGTGAACCCGCTAAACCTTTTAAATGTGAAGAGTTCTGACTTCTGCTCAGTGTTAGTAGATATTTATTTTAACTGTAAAACCAAGGCCAGAATGAACACTTGCCAAATGTCAAATGTTGTTCCGCTTGATCTCCAACTCTCAAGTGCTGTGATTTTAAGTGACTTATAATGTGCATTTGGAAACTTAACATGGGATAAGCGCCGTATGAAGATCCCTGTGGTTTTCCGCCAAAATAAAAGCTCCACAGTTTACCATTTGCAAAAAACAAAAAACCAACAACCTTAAATGTTTGCTTTGTATTTTAATTCATGTATATCAGGGGTGCCCACACTCGGTCCTGGAGGGCCGGTGTCCTGCAAGGTTTAGTTCCAAGCCCAATCAGACACACCTGGGCTAGCTAATCAAGCTCTTACTAGACTTTCTAGAAACATCCTTGCAGGTGTGATGAGGCAAGTTGGAGCTAAAATCGGCAGGACACCGACCCTCCAGGACCGAGTTTGGACACCCCTGATGTATATAGTACACTGTAAATAGCAATCAGTTGACTTTACCTAAAACAGTGACTAAACCTGTTCTTATGTAACTGAACTGAACTGAAATTAAGTCAACTTAACAGTTACAACAATTTTACTCACTTTTTTTAAGCAGTCAACTTGTCACATTTAATGCTATGGGTTTACTCTGGTGCTGTCAAATGATTCATCGCAATTAATCGCATCCAAGATAAAGGTTTGTATTTACATAACACTTCACTTTGAACAAGAAGCAAAAATATTACTTTTTTGAGTGTGAGTCAGGCATATTAGTAATCATGTGTTGATCGCCACAGTCAGTGTTTTGTTCCAAATGGCCTGTTTTTCACCAGATTTGACCCTCATGGGATTTGAAAACAAGGAAACAATGGAGGCTTACAGTATGGCCTTTTCCATGTACTAAACTCTCATTGTACGTTCCAAAAAATAAAAAAAGTGGTGTTAAAATGAGCTGAAACAACACAATTCTTAAGGGGTTTTTTTCTTGAGGGGGGACAACTTAACTTTTTTATGTTCAATCAAATTTGTAAAAACTAACTTAACTTAATTCCTTCGTGTTGTCCCAACACAAATCGATTGAGTGGAACCCAGCATTTTTTACAGTGTACAGCTATGCCCAGGGGCAGACTGGGACATCATTTGCGGCCAGGAAAGTTATTGTACCTCAGGCCACCTAAGTGATCGGGTGAAGAGCTTGGGAGGGGGGTGGTCTTTGCTGTGCTGCGGCTAGTTGCGGCTATCGGTAAGTGAAGAGCGGGGGGTGGTTGGGTCGTGGTTGTTGCGGTGCGGCAATCGGTAAGTGAAGAGGAGAGGGCAGGCCAGATTCACGGTGGCCCCTATGGCCAGTCCGTCCATAGCAACAAACAGCAGGAGATCGCGAACACAAAACACATTTAAATTGGTAAAGGATGAAGCACGCGTCACGTTTTCAACGTGGTTTTGGACGCAAAAATAGCTCATACAGATTTAACCCGAGAGATGCATTACAAGCACTGATCTATAATAGATACGTGATTACAAGCCGTGCGGAGCGATTACAAGTTACAACACACAATTAAACACATATTTTGCAAACTACAGAAAGCGAGACAACAATTTTTATCACACTTACATGTTCTGTAGGAAGGAGAAACACTTACAGGATCTGGAGGAAGAAGAAACTGGTCCATATTAACTGTGTAACAGTTACAGACAAAGTCCCATACATTAGTAGTCTTTGCTGCTCCTTCCTTTAATAACAAACGGCCGGCGAATCCTGAGCTGCAGGGTAGGTTATTGTATCAATCATCAGAAAAATGACAGGAACAAACACTGCATGTGGTATACTGCGGTATTGTTGTGAAAACTAACTTAAACCCTTTATTCCCCACAGCCACATGTCTGCCCATCTCTCAGTAATAGTAATCTTCACATTATGATCAATCCCATGATCCCTCACGAGCGCGTTTACGTTTTACGGAACCGGCAGTTCATATTTGGCGATGTCCCATATCGACGTCGACGCGTTCAAGCAAAAGATCAGAATAAAGGACGAAGCATTCATCTGATTCTAAGTCGACTCAAAAGAATCAATAGTTTTAAACACAAGTGCATGGTGCACTTTCAGATTTAAACCTGAGCTGGATGTTTCCATTCACTTAGAGCTGTGTTACACACTGCATGAATGATAATTTTCAAAAACCCATAATAGTGCCTCTTTAAAGGGTCATGAAACCCCTCCTGTCTCAGCAGGGTGTTTTCACACCTCTAGTTTGAAATAAGTCAGGAATGTGGGTGAGTCCAGCTTTGTTTAGGTGGGAGTGTCGAGTGGCGAAAGAGGGAAGGGTTTGCATGAAAAGGGGAGTTTACACAATGATCGCATCGCCGTGACGCAGCTTCAAATTTTCTTTTCCAACCGGAAGAACGAATTTGCTGAAAATAATGCAAAAACAACCAGTTTTCACTTTTTTGTGAAATATATGTGTCCTAATAGTGTTTTTAGCAACGTGGGACACATATATGACTGTCAGCATCTCAAAAAATGTGTTTTGGTGTATCGTGACCCTTTAACATCTACATTTCCAATCCAATAGCCCTCAGACTTTAGTGGGAAAAACGCAGATGGACCTGGCATCCCACAAAATCTATTGGCCCATACACAACATCTACACAAAGTAATGGTATGCGAAACATCATTCTCTCAGCTGGAGCACTTTGCACATGTGCGCACGACGCTAAAACAGCACAAACACTGGAGTATTTTTAGATCGGCCAACTGTACAATCAATATACAGTCAATAGTTTGCTGATAAGGATGACTTTTCGCTAATGATGTGATGTTGACGTCCTTCAGGAAGCAGAAATAACAGGCCGTCTCTATTTTGGGAGCCATCCAGATTGCCGGTTTTACAAAGAGCATCTGCGGATTGTCGAGTGTATCCTGTATGAGAGAGAGATCAGCGGGAGTCTGTCATTACAAATGCAACACTTTATCAAACTGATGCTTTCCTGGAGCTGGCGGTTATGACTAACACTATTCTGCAATATTAAGGCACATGGCCGGCTAAAAAAAACTTTAAAAAACGCACACTTTCTGCTGTTCGGCACTGATGCTGGATGATTTCTGGCAGGAGTTTGAGATTTTCACATCCCCACTGCTGCGAGATGCTAATGACAAAGCTGTAACTCTTAAAGGTGCCAACACAATTTCCAGAACCATTCTTTAGCCTTAGAGCGAAAGCAAATGACGTTTTCTTGGTGGACGCTTCCTTGCCAGTTGAGATATTAGTACTGAATTGTTCAACACATTCTCACTCTGGACTCATCACATATTGACGCTCGTTCGGGACCACTTCTCGTCATCCTTTGACACTCAATTTACGATGTACGGGGTCCTTGGTTGAGAAGCTTTTGGTGTATTTTACACTGTAAAAAATTGCTGTAAATTTTGGTTGCTGTTCATAATGTATATGAACAAAAGATATTAAATATTGTCGGTGCAATATCCCAGTGGTTAGCACGCTGTCATATGGTGCGGAAGCGCTCCGGGTGTCCAGAGTTCGAATCCTGGCTCGTGGACCTTTCCCGATCATACCCCCCTCTCTCTCCCACTTCACTTCCTGTCAAACCACTGTCCTGTCAAATAAAGGCAAAAATGCCAAAAACAAATCTTAAACAAAAAAAAAAAGATATTAAATATCAATGCAAAAATGAAGTGCTATAAATGAAAATAGCAGTTATATAACCAAGCATATAAGTATTTTTAATTAAATGTCCGGTGCATTAAGACATGAGGAGTGTGCCCTACAGGTGGTTTGTCAAGCCCACTCACCTGCATGGAGCATACATTTACCGTTATGTGATGCACTGTGTGTATACTTCACTAAAACGATAAGTCTTTAATCTAGTTTTGAACTGAGAGAGTGTGCCTGAGCTTCGGACATTATCAGAAAGACTATTCCAGAGCTTAGGAGCCATATATGAAAACACTCAACCTCCTTTAGTAGACTTTGCTATTCTGGGTACTACCAGAAGCCCTGAGTTTTGAGATCTTAAAGAGCAGGTTGGATTGGATTGGGTTAGATAAACAGAAGCTTAAGATTATTTAAAGCTTTATAGGTAAGAAGCAATATTTTATAATCAATACGGAACTTAACAGGCAGCCAGTTTAAGGAGGATAAAATTGGGGTGATATGATCATATTTTCTAGACCTGGGGTCCAAACTGAGCGTCAAAATGTTACGTGTCAAGAGTGAAAATATGTTGAATTGTCAATGTAGCACTCCACAATGAAATCTTCATTACTATATGTCCTAAGGACCTTTAAATAAAACGTATCATTAATTGAGCTGTCATAGAGCTGGAATGCTTATAGACCACATTTGTTTTAGCTGGACTCCGGTTGACAGAGCCTGATGGGAAGTGGATTTTCTTTGGCATTAGTAGTCTTGTAACAGTGTCATCCAATGAACAAGTTGTACCTTCATTTATCTAGTGGAGTTTACAGTAAAGCGTGCCAGACAGCACTTTAAATCTATTGATTTCAATGAGCAGGATTAATATAAGTCTGTCTTTACTCCTGTTTTATCATTTAGATCTTTTTTGTATGTCTTTTCGGTTTTATCATTGTTAGCTTTCAGATTTATAGATTATTTTGCAACATAGGCTCATTCTGAAAATGTAGCCCTATATACATTTCTGGAGATCACAAATTATGTAGCCAGAAGTACGCATGGCTGCATTTCTTCTTTTAAAGCGAACGCTACGGGGCAGTATGATGCAGTTCCTTTTCGTACTTACCAGCTGACCGCTTACCTCCATATGGACGGCTTTTCCGCTGTTAACAGTTTGACCAGTAGCTTGCTGCGTATGTCGACGACGACTTGAGACGCAGAGAGGAGCTGGCTATGATGACGGGGTTTGAGTCCGGCGAAGAACGGTTCCAGAAAGCAGGTAAGACAAAAACAAAAGCCAAAAAATAAAATAAACAAGTAAATAACAGGGTGAGAATGTGGTAAAATCTGAAAACGGGGTAAAAATCAGGCTGCCGCCCCGGCTTTTTTTTTTCTGGATTGCTTTTGAAAACACTGTCGGTTGGGTTTAGGGAAAGCGGTGGGCACTGGTCAATCGGTGCTTTTGAAAACACTATTGGTTGGGTTTATTGAAGGAGGAGGGTGGGTCAGTCGATCGGTCAGTCAGTCGACAGTCAGTCGACAGCAACCTCTGGTGGATTTACGCGAGAACAGCAGGTGCAAATGGCATTTGAGAGAGATGTTTGAGATCTGAAACAGCGTACACAGCGGCCTCTGGTAGATTCACAAAAAAAAAAGAACTGCAAAAAAACATAGCACCTGGGGCGTATTTGGCGCTCTCCAGAAATGTATATAGCGGTACGTTTTCAGATTTGCCCACATAGACATCTGATACCGTTGAAGACAAAATTACATTTAAATATTTTAAAAAATATATATATTTTTTTGTTTAACAGATTTTTTTTCCAACACATTTTTAAACGTAATAGTTTTAATGACTAATTTCTAATAGTTAATTTATTTTGTCTTTGCCATGATGACAGTACATAACATTTGAATAGTTATTTTGCAAGGTACTAGTATTATATTAAATTAATAATAGTGTTACTAGTATTATAACTGAATTATATATATTTTTTAAATGTATTTTTAAAATGTATTATATATTTATTTTATTTTATTTTTTTAAGGAGGCTAATAATATTGACCTAATCTCTTTCTTAACTTTTTTCTTCATTTTTACATAATATCTTTGCCTCTTTTGAAGCTAAAAAAAGACGTTTTGTGTTCCACTGAGGGAAGTCAGTCACACTAGTTCTGAATGACATGAGGGTGAGTAAATGATGACAGAACTTTCATTTTTGTTTCAACAGTTCATTGAAGTATGAATAAATATGCGTGTGAGCGGAGATCAAGCCTGTGGAGAGATGGAAAACAATGCTATAGCAACAACCCGAACAGGAAATGAGGTCAAAACAAAAGGAAATCCTCGACTTCCTGATACAGCTGTGGATGATTAGTACTGATGACCGTGGTGCTAAAACTTACATTCATAAACATTTATACTGTCAACATACACAGTAGCGCACTCTACAGTACTCAACAGCTGTCCACATCTCTCAATTAAAGAAAGATAACACTCATTTTTACAGTAAGTTTTCCTATTATATATCTATTTTTCTTATAGGTTAAAACTGAAAAAAGGGTTGGTTAGTTAGTACTTATATTGCTAATAGGTTTCTAACAAAACAAATACACTGACAAATATCTAAGCAATGTGCTTGGATTGAAGTAAGTATAAATTAGAGTCTATGATTGATTCAATCAGCAGGAACCAACGACACAAGTGCCAATCAATCATAGATATATACACTAGATATCGCATACGGACCATGACGGCCACATTTGTACAGTGCTCCCAGGACAAATGTCATTCAACTGCGCTAGTCAAGACTAAAGCCAATGTGAAGATGCTGGACTTTAGCGCTGTGTACGGGTGTAGCAACGAGCAAACAAAGAAAACAAAGCACAAATGCATAACATTTCATAGGTAAGATATCGTTTTTTACGTTTTTGTATGTTACGAACTTTTGTGCCAAACAAGTAACGTTACTAATGATAATACAGTCACTTGCACTGATCATAAGGCAATGTAGCAACAACTCGCACTAAATACTAGGCTTATATCAGCAAACAATGTAAATGAAATATGACAACAAGATGCTGCGGTGCCAGAAACTTGTATTATTGTCGGCTAAGTGAACGAGTCGTTCATAACGAAGATTCATTCACAAACGAATCGCTCCCTCCGTTAGAATGAGAAATGAAAGCGGGAGAGGGGGTGTGTTTCAGGACACGGATTAGATCAAATTTAACAGGGAGGGAGGATAATACATTTCCATGCACACAAACACACGCTCTTTGTCGGCAATGCCCATGCGGTCACTTATCCATCGATGTAGAAACCCACATAGCAAAATATCTCTGGCCCACACAATCAGCTTTTGCTTGGCCCACATGCCGCAGAGAATTATGGTACATGACTGGACCAAGTCTGGCTTCCAGACAAGGGCCAAACATGGACCATATCTGGGCCAAGTCTCAGCCAAGGTAATAACCCATAACTAAGCCTGAACTGGGCCAGATAAGTTGATGTGTCACCACTGCAATGAAATTGATAAACCCATTAATCATTGTGCTTTAGGCATGCTATGGGCGTGCATTTTCTCGAAGCGACCTGATTGGTAGAATTTCTTCTCTTTATTTGAAAATAATAAAAATTTATTTTAAATGTGGGTCAAGATAGGCCAAACTTACATGGCCCACATATCAATTATTAACATCTGGGCCAAATACTACATTTTACATCTGGCCCAAGTATTGTGTGCCGCCTTAAAGACGGTGCCACCTCTGCCAAACCAGGGCCATTTTTGACCCACATGCTGTATGCCAGTGCCGGATAAATGCCTGCTGTGCCAGATTTATGCCAACTCTGGGCCAGAATTCTTTGTTACCAGGGATGATGTAAAATGATAATTTTCATCATTTAAAAAAAATATTTGCATACTGACCACCGGGAAAACTCCCGATCATAGATATATGTATATATGTGTATATATCTCTGGCTCTGGATGTCCACAGTCCTCCACTGCACCTTGGTCCCACATTCATTTCAAAGGAGCGCTACCCTGTACTAAAATGGCGACTCTATTGACGCATTCCTTTCAATAGACAACAATAGCGTACGTGACATCTAATGTATATATCTATTCCAATCAATCAGTTGACATGAATCTACATCAAATCGACATATAATCAAACAATACAAATTTACAAAACAAATTTAAAAACATTTTAATAGAAACGCAAAATCACTCAAAAATCGTTTTTTAAAACTAATTACTATCTTAATAACAGGCAGATAATACGCAATATATAGTGGTATAAATAGGTAATAATAATTAGTGTGAATTGTTACTCAAACTAAAGTGTTACCAAATGTACTGTTTTGTCTAAATAAATTAGAAACTAACATTAAAAACGCACAGATTGAAAATCAAATATGCCAAAGATTCAATTTAACAGTGATATTAAATAATCATTCATTCATTCATTTTCTTTTCGGCTTAGTCGCTTTATTAATCAGGGGTCGCCACAGCGGAATGAACCGCCAACTTATCCAACATATGTTTTTTTACGCAGCGGATGCCCTTCCAGCTGCAACCCAGTTCTGGGAAACATCCATACACTCTCATTCACACACATACACTACGGACAATTTAGCTAACCCAATTCAACTATAGCGCATGTCTTTGGACTTGTGGGGGAAACCGGAGCACCCGGAGGAAACCCACGCCAACACAGGGAGAACATGCAAACTCCACACAGAAATGCCAACTGACCCAGCCGAGGCTCGAACCAGCGACCTTCTTGCTGTGAGGTGACAGCGCTACCCACTGCGCCACCGCGCCGCCCGATATTGATTGAATCTTTATTGTCCACACGTGTGGAAATTCTTTTTTGGCCTCCCAAACATCACAAATACAAAACACAGAAACACAAACACAAAGCTTTATACACCACAGATTACCAACACACAGCCCTGGCTATAAAACCACAGAATAACATACAAACTACTTTGTGGTCATTTATTCAATATGGTAATAGCAGACGGTATAAAACATTTCTTAAAAATATTTGTTTTTGCTATGGGTACTCTGTATCGTCTACCAGAAGGAAGCTTTTCAAATTCACAGTAAAGAGGATAAGTGGGGTCCTGAACTATCTGTGAAGCTTTCCGTCTAGTCTGGTTTACATACAGTTCCATAAGCTGCTTCTGAGGATCCATTATGATCTTACTAGCTGTGTTAACAATCTTTGCAAGTTTATACTTGCTTCTAGCTCCAAGATTTCCGTACCAGCAAGAAATATTATAGGAGATAATACTTTCAACCAGACTGGTATAAACCTTCCTCAGAATACCCTTACTAACATTAAAACTATTTAATTTCCTTAAAAGAAAGAGTCTCTGTGTTGCCTTCTTATAAATATAATCTGTGTGTTCACCAAAATTTAAACTACTATCTAAAATAATCCCTAAGTATTTAAAACTGTTTACAATCTCAACATGTTGACCCTCAATAATAACTGGATGACATATAGGCTGCCCTTCCCTACTAATAATTAGTTGATTAAATAATCATTTTAAATGGGAACTTTAACCCTCTACTGCACGCATTGTGATAGATCTTTAAAAATATATATATATATTTGACTGTTACTGGATTAACTTGAAGTGCTGAAAAAAAAAAAAGTGGATTTTTTTTTTTAACGTACTTCATGATATGGTGCCATATGGCAACAACGTCCAATAGTGGACTAACTTAGAAATTTCTAATTTAGAACTTTCCTTATAATTAATCATTTTGTTGTTTGAAATGTTGTTTGAAATGATTTAATTGCTGTTGCAGTATTATAAGCTTTAACACAGAACTTTTATATGACACCTTAAACATACTTTCCAACATCTTTTCCAGCAGCTTTTATTTATTCCATTCTTTTTTGCTGAATATAATTGAAAACAAACATAATATTGTATTATCATGTATACAACATGCAGTAGCTATAAATATTTCCTCCAGTAAATATTATAACAAATCTAATATATCCAGATGCATCAGAATAATGTAACTACTAGCTAGCAATGTTTACTATACTACGCCTTCTTATCTGCCTCTAAGCTAACTTACCTGAACTGTCTCCATCACTGCTCTTATCAAATGTCCAATCTACATCATTCTCATGGTCACTAAAACCCATCTCATCCTCACTTTCATTTGCAGGAAGGGCCAGCTCTGTCCTTTTCTTCTTTCACTTACCATAGAACAGGGGTGGGCAATTAATTTTTCCAAGGGGCCACATTAGACTCTGGGGCGGTTTCGAGGGCCAGACGAATTTGTTTAAAAAAAAAAAAAAAACCAACAGCAACAACATTCTATTCAATAAACATTCACAGAAAAAAATAATCAATTTTACACCAAAAGTATTTTAAAGACCAGCATAACAATATCAACTTCATATAAATGCCACGGGGTTGTTTTTTTGATTGCTTCACCTTAGTTAATATTTATTTCAAGAGTTCGCCCTTAGCTGATGATTGATTATGAAGCGTATTTGGCGTGCTGTCCCGGGAGAGAGCCCTGAGCTCATGAGGTCCTCGAGCCCGGGGCTCCCTCCCGTTGAAGGGCGAGAGGAGTTTGAGCTCAGGTAGATCTCGAGAACTCCCCTGCTTGATAAAGGTGAATTCGAATTATGAATAATTATGGAGAGAAATTGCTGAATTAATCGCTCGTCTATGGTGTCGATTTGGTTTGATCAATTTACTTATGTTACATGTTTTTGGTCTGTGGGAGGTAACCGGAGAGCCCAGGGAAAACCCACGCAAACACTGGGAGAACATGCAAACTCCACGCAGAAATGTCAACTTGGCAAGGGTAAAGGCTTGAGCAAGTGACATTCTTGCTGTGCGGCAACAGTGCTAACCACTGGGCCTCCGTGCTGCCCTGTCGAGGAAAGGGGAGGAGTAGGGGTGGAAGGGGGGATTCTTCAAGACGAAGATGGCTAAGGTAAGATACTCTGATTATTTATAGTGCTTTAGGAATCATCTGATTGGTGGATCATGCATTAGCTAATGCGGGACCAGCTGCTATCAATCATAATCACGAGCTCCTCTCGAAATTAGTTTATGAATAAACTTCACTTATTTATTTATTTATTCCTTCCTTCATTCATTCATTTATATTTTTTATTTTCAGTGAGAGAATTCTAGCCTGTGTTGTGCTGAACAAGTGCACTGAAGTCAGGTTGAATGTGAGGTGGATATGTGATGTAATGATCATCACTGATAGAGGATCTGTATCTGGATTTGTTAAATCGTTAATCTGAGGTAGTTAGTCTACCTTTATTACTGTGTAATTCCATACAAAGTGTAAAGCTGCCTGGTTGGTTCCTGTCACTGACTCGTGGTTCGCTCGCTGCACTCCGAAATGTTTAGATTTTTTTTAATTCGCGGCACCTGGAAAACATGAGCATGACATACCGCATGTGCATCCCTTCCTATTTGCATGCTGAACCCGCCCGTCTCTATTTGAAATAACGAAACTGAGCATGCAAGAGACGCTATATGTGAAAGTCCCCCTTGCTAGCTAGCTAAGCTATTGCAATAATGCACATTCCACTATTGCACAGTGTTGCTATTTGGCGACACATACATTTGATCGATTTACAAAAAACTAATTTAATAAAAACTTTTTTGAGTGGTGAATATGTCATCATAATTTACTGGAGGTGATGTCTCAGATTTTTTTGTGGATCTGACATGAGATGATCCTTTGTTTTTATTGACGTTTTCATTTACATTCAGCAACTGCTCACAATAAACGGCAGTCTGTCAGAAATCACGCCACAATAAAACACTGCACGTCATGTGACTTAACCAAAGCACATCATTGACTAAACTAAAGTCTTCTCTTTCCAACAAAACATTTGTCTTAAAATCCAACGTTTGTCTTAAAGAAACAGTGGCAGGGAAATGAGCATAAATATCATGTTGCTATATGGCAACACCATGCGGTAGAGGGTTAAATATTTTATTTTAAGATCAATTCTAACTTTTAGCATGAACAATTGGTTGAAATAGCATAAGTCGCTTACATTCTCATCTTAACAGTTAATATCTGAATAATAGTGATAAGCCAGTAGTAAATGCTGTGAATTGCTACTTAAACTACAGTGTTTTGTATAATAAATTAGAAACTAACATTTGATGCCAAAACAATTTTAACAGTGATATTAAATAATCATTGTTTTAAATGGTAACTTTAAATTGAATATTTTAATTTAATTACATTTTATTTTAAGATAAATTCTAACTTTTAGCATGAACTAATAATTAATAGAAATAGCGTAAGTCTATTAGCTCTTAAATTATCATCCTAACAGTTAATATCAGGTAATAGGCAGGTAATAAGCCAGTAGTAAATGCTGTGAATTTTTAATTTAATTTAATTTATTGTATTTTATTTTATTTTGTTTTATTTTATTTTATTTTATTTTATTTTTATTTAATTAATTTAATTTTATTTTATTTTATTTTATAAAAAAAATTTTTTATTTTATTTTATTTTACTTTACTCCATGCCAATGATTCAATTTAAATATTAAATAATCATTGTATTAAGTGGTAACTTTAAATTATATAAAGTAATTTTTTATTTTATATATATTTTTTATCTTATTGTTGAATAAATTATAACTTTAAGCTTAAACTATACCAATTGGTTGAATTATTGTAAGTCTGTTAACTCTTATATATTCATCAACCCATTCCTCTAGTGTGTGTGTGTGTTTTTTTTGTTTTTAGTCCTCTAATGTTCACACTTCCCTTAATGTGTTCCTGTGCGCTGAAAACAACTCTCTCCTCACTTACTCATATGGTGGCCAATTTAGACGATTCGGAGTGCCTCTGCTTTTCTGGTTGGCCGCCGCTAGTCCTTCCTCTCAACCCGAGTTGGAAGTGTAATCAGTAAATTTAGCCCTCCTGTTTACGCAGTGCTGAAAACTGGGCCATTATTCAAGGATCTCATCTTGTGTGCAGCGGACAGAGAAAGAAGTGATGACAAACAGCGTTCCCTGGTTCCTTTCAAAGAGATGGCCTGCGTCAGGATTCCCTTGGCCTGTCATTGAAATGTTTGTTTGTTTGTGTGTTTTCCAATGAGGGTTTTCTTGGATACGTTACTGTATTTGGGCACTTAAAGGGACAGTCCGCCTCGAATTCAAAGTCATTTGTTAAATGAAACAAGTTGTTGTTATTTTTTTCCTGTTGAATTCTGTTGTTGAAAATACCTGTTGGGCGGCATGTTGGCTCAGTGGTTAGCACTGTCGCTTCACAGTAAGAAGGTCGAGTCCCGGCTGGGCCAGTTGGCATTTCTGTGTGGAGTTTGCATATTCTCCCCATGTTGGCGTGGGTTTCCCTCGGGGTGCTCCGGTTTCCCCCCCAGTCCAAACACATGCGCTATCGGTGAATTGGATGAACTAAAATTGGCCATAGTGTATGAGTGTGTGTGAATACGAGAGTGTATGGCTGTTTCCCAGTACTGGGTTGCAGCTGGAAGGGCATCCGCTGCGTAAAACATATGCTGGATGAGTTGGCGGTTCATTCCGCTGTGGTGACCCCTGATAAATAAGGAATTAAGTCTAAGGAAAATGAATGAATAAAAATATCTATTTTCTGTTTAAAATATTGAAGTGTTGTTTAAATCAAAGTTTGGACCATTTGATTGTTTAGCATGTAACTACAGTATCTGTTTGTTTATTGTTGTGATTCATGAGTAAATTCCAGCTGTGAAATATCCTGAATATTCACCCCTGACAAGATGTGTCTAGGCGGTGTGTCGGAATTCCTATCAAAACAGTTTTCTGCTTTATTTTCCCCCCTCGCAAATGTGCTGTGAAGCCATTACCATCGCCGCAAAGCACACAGAAATTCCCACACACTTCTAGGTCTACTCCTGGATGGGAACAGGAAAGGACAGAGTCTCTCTTTATCTTGGCGAAACATGGCTTCCGAGAGAAGGCTAGAGAGTAATTTGTGAACGGGATTGCAGCCAGTAGTCGTCCGCTGCTCCTTTCATCCATTCCCACAACATGGAGAGCCGAGTGGCCACAAGGTGGATGTGGTTAGAGAGCAATATAAATGTTTAGTGGTCAGGATCTCATCCTGCATGCAGAGGTGTACTGCAAATATATATATATATATATATATATATATAT
>CAIGQV010019087.1:4214969-4227617 GCA_903798115.1 Danio jaintianensis
ACATACCTGGCAATAAAGCTCTTTCTGATTCTGATTCTGATTAATTGATAATATATATTGATATTATTATTATTATTAACAACAGTTATGTTAATTGATAATATATATTGATATTATTATTATTATTATTATTAGGGTAGCGCGGTGGCGCAGTGGGTAGTGCTGTCGCCTCACAGCAAGAAGGTTGCTGGTTCCAGCCTCGGCTGGGTCAGTTGGCTTTTCTGTGTGGAGTTTGCATGTTCTCCCCGTGTTCGCGTGCAGTTTCCTCGGGGTGCTCCGGTTTCCCCCACAAGTCCAAAGACATGCTGTATAGGTGAATTGGGTAGGCTAAATTGTCCGTAGTGTGTATGTGTGTGAATGAAGAGTATATGGGTGTTTCCCAGTGATGGGTTGCAGCTGGAAGGGCATCCACTGTGTAAACATATGCTGGATAAGTTGGCGGTTCATTCCGCTGTGGCGACCACTGATTAAGAGACTAAGTCGAAAAGAAAATGAATGAATGGATGTATTATTATTATTATTGTTATTATTATTATTGTTGTTGTTATTATTATTATTATTATTATTATTATTATTATTATATCTAATCTTATTTTTAGTTTCAGATAGCCCAGTTATGGCCAGATCTGACTATTGCAGGTTCAAATGTACCTGATTTACAAAGTTGTTGTTATTATTGGTAATAAGTGCCAGATTTTGGTGAAATGTTGGTGAAAAGTTGAGGTCTGTGAGTCATGGACTGAAGTTTCCAGTCATCATGTGTGTATGTATGTGGGTGTGTGTTAATATACATCTGCCCATTTATGCAATGTATATTTGTATTTGTACTGGTACGTAAGCAATCATCAGACTCTTTGCATTTTATTTTCTCTTATCATTCAGTCCATAAAAACTATTGTGTGGGGATTCATAAACAGGACTGTTGAAATTTCTCTGCTAAACTGAAAAGAAAATAATAATCTGTGTTTCTTTTAGTAAAACACACAAACATCCATAAAACATGTTTGATTTTTATTTGTTTAAAACTTATTTTTAAGACCTATGGCAAGTCTTACCGGTGGCATGGTGGCTCAGTGGTTAGCACTGCCGCCTCACAGCAAGAAGGTCACTGGTTCGAGTCCCGGCTGGGCCAGTTGGAATTTCTGGTGTGGGTTTCCTCCGGGTGCTCCGGTTTCCCCCACAGTCCAAAGACATGCGGTATAGGTGAAATGATAAACTAAATTGGCCGTATTGTATGAGTGTGAATGTGAGAGTGTATGGGTGTTTCCCAGTACAGGGTTGTGGTTGGAAACCACGCTGCGTGAAACATATGCCATAATAGTTGGTGGTTCTTTCACTGTGGCAACCCCTGATAAATAAGAGACTAAGCCGAAGGAAAATGAAGTTCTAAAACTTTCTTACCCCAAATGGGATGAATGAAGATTCTGATCTCTCTGTGTTTCTTTAATGTACTGTTGATTACCTGTAATAATTTTGAGTTTATAATTAAGTAAATAATGATAATGTATTAGAATGAATTTCTAATGTTTTTGATTGTTGGCTTTCCCATTGTTGAGGAGTGATGATGATTTTTTATGATTTTATTGTGATTCTTTGAACAAATTTGTTTTCTTTGATTGTGGAGATGGTGTTTTTTGTAGGTTGATGTGATATTCCTTATGATGTCATATTGGATTGTATTTAATGATTGAGAATTTAATTAATGATGTAATGTGATTCATAATTTAAAAATAGGGTGGAGGGAGGAAATTGTTTTACCCACCGAGGAAGGCGTTGAGCCGAAAAGTTTGTGGTTCTTTCCAAAAGAAAGTGAAATAATTGTAAAAAATTCTATGCAATTGCTCAATGAGTGGATCATGACCTTTTGAGTTCCCAATTATGCTCAATGAGTGGATCATGACCTTTTACCAATTATGGTAACCATAGGCTGTATGTAAAGGAGTGCCATTAATTATTAATAGGCCCTTTAAAATGTCTGAAGTTTAAAATGTCTGGTGCATATAGAGAGAAGAGGTGGTTTGTCAAGTCCACTCACCTGTGTGAAGCTCACTCAGAAATGTACAATATTTGACTAGAGATATGGAGTGATTAGGAAAGTGTCTGGTGCCAATGTGCAAACTGGTATAAGTGTCTGGGAAAGTGTTAGAGATGAAAGCGTTTGTTTTCTACAGGTGGTTTGTCAAGCCCACTCACCTATGTGTGGCACACTCAAAATTGTATAATGTTTTGAGGTTTCGGTGTGGTAGGGTGGAGAGGGAACCTTGGTTTTGGGAGCTGGGATTGTGGATACTATTTCAGAGGGGGTAAGATGATTGGAGATTGGCTAGGGATGAGTGGAGTCTCTTTCACAATAATTTCACAATTGTGTTTCCACAAAGAATACACAAGATGTGTCATCCATACAGTTTTGAATTGGAAAAATGTAACAGTCAATATGGCTGCTCTAGTCAAGGAAGCTCCGCCTTCAAGTAAAGGAGCCAACAATTGATCGTTATAGACTGACAATTCTCCGGGGGAGGGGCTCAGACCTGACGTGTGTTTACAACAGGTTCGGCAGCTTCATTATTATGAACCCTCTGGGGTCGATAAATGCGCTACAATCTCAGCAAATAAATCAAGTAAACTTGAAACAAATGTTCTCTGGTTTTGTAATCTGTATGAAACAAACGTGAGCTACAGTCTGTCCCGTCTGATCTCATGAATTCCCATTCCCTCCTTTCAAATGCAAATCAGATGACCACTTTAACTTGTAAACAAAGAGATCACTGTCATTTTGGGAGGAGATTTGCCATCAGGAATAATTGAGAATTACTTTTGAAGAACATATGAACAGACATGGCAGTATTAAGGATGATTGTCAGGATTCTGCCACTTCAGTCTTATTAATTCTTGTTTTGGTGGCAGAATCCAGACACTAGTCCTGTCTTGTGTAGTATGTTGTGCTCGGCTCAAGTCTTCTCGGGTCGAGCACTCATATGTCTGTCTTCGTGTTTGTATGAGCGCCGGCTTGACCTTGGCTGCGCTCGGGCCATGCTCGCACCCGCTTTAGTCTGGGCATGCTCAGGATGCGCACTCTCGTCCTGGTGTGTGTTGTTTTGTCTGCAGCATGCTGTTCTATTCTCAGTGTCTAGATTAGAAGTGAGTGCCGGGTAAACGTTTTCATTTATCGTGTGCTCGTGTCTTACGTTCTGTCTTCTGTTGGTGTGGTGTTTAGCATGTGGTTCATGTTTACATGCGTCGCATGCTTTAGTGTTGTGTTTCATGTGAACATGCGGTTAATGAGTTCTCTCATTGGCTGTGTGTTCTAGACCTGTTTTTACATGAGCACATGGCTTTGTGTTGTCTATTGTCTTGTCCCACCCATAATATTTATCATTATGTTCACCTGCCCGCTTGTCAGTTTATTGGTTTGCTTCCCCTATTTATTCTCCTAGTGTGCTCTGTCCTGTGTCGTCTTTCTTGTGTCTGTTGTGCCTAGTCAAGTCAGTTTGTCCTAATGCTGTTTTTTTTCCCCCCCACGGGGTTGTTTAAGTTGTTTTTTGTTTGCCTTTTATTTAATAAAGTCCTTTAGATACTGCATTTGGGCCCTCGCCTCCTCTCCTCCACCACAAACCTTGACAATGATATTGTATAACAATGCCAGTTGTTGATTCTTATGATAGTTACATGGTTTGATTGACAGGTTGATGTCTGATCACGTCCTCCAGAAACGGCCATAAAGAAAGTTGGTGTCAGTAGTATTTTGAGTGTATATTGAGTACTGAGTATATATAGATTCAGTATTTTGTTTGATTCAAATGTTTAGAAACTAAATTTAGGACACAGTTGTTGGTAATTGTCATTGGTGCTTCCAAATATGCAATTTAATCAAAAGCTTCTCAAACAGTTTTGGAGAATTTGATGTTGGTTAGCAGTAACCCTTCTTCGCACAAGTCCAAAACCACCTTGAGTGAGCCCAAAAACTTTTTTTTTTAATTAAATGACTTTTTATTTGAAATTTACCACTTCCATCACTCGTTTGATGGAATTGAATGTGCATTATTACGTCAGACATAAAACATTAAACCATAATATATAAGACCATAAGCCTGTGTATTTTGCGATGCGTGTTTATATTGTATTTGGGGTCATAAGAGCTGTGTTTTGGGTCACAACTCTCCAGCTGAGAACCCCCGCTGTAGAGGAATTTCTGGAAATGCCTGGCGTGAAGTTGCTTTTTGATTCCCACCCTCTTTATTCTGTTCTCTTCATTAACATGCTGATAAATCTGGAGAAATAATTTTCCACTGGCCTTAATGAGAGAGGAGAGAGACAGACAGACACGAGGAGAGAGAGTGAATGTTTGAATTCTTACAAAAGGGGGGGATGTAGGGTTCGAGGAAGTGCCATTGATGAGAGCAGAATTTATTAAGTAACAAAAATGATAAAAGTTCCAAACAGGTCGCAGCGCACCACGTTGTTACAAGATTTTGTTCAGGGCAATTAGGTTTTATAGAGCAGACCGCCAGAGCTCTGAAGGCCTTAAACCCAAAAACCCTCCTATGAAGCATTAACATGCTTCTCTTCTGCATGTCAAATGGCTGATGGGAAATACACAGGGATTTTGGTTGATCACCAACCCTGACCTAATGTTACAGAGCGAGGGCATTTGGGTTTGAAGGCAAAAAGTCATGGATCTCTCGTAAATAGTGCAGAGAGGAGTGGGCAGAAGCCGTAAATTGTTGGCGTAATTCTGGTATAATTCTCAGACTGCTGGAATTCATGTTAGGATTGGCCAGACACCATGTCTTGATGTTGCTGGATGGGATATTATTATTGCAGAGATTTATTTTAGGCAGATGGCAGTATGATTTTTTCCAGTAATAAACAGAACAAACCCCCCCCAAAAATGTAAATTCATTGAATATTTATTCACAAGCAATTTTTTCCTCAGTGGAATAATAGTTGTCAAATGACATGATGATATGTTTGACAGCTAAAAATCATCTTAATTGTTCAAATAAGGAATTAAGAAAAAAAAAAAATTCAACACATTTCTAAAAACAATAGTTTTAATAACTAATTTCTTTTATCTTTGCCATGATACTATTTTTCAAGATACTAGTATTCAGCTTAAAGGTGCCCTATAATGAAATCTGGTTATACCAAGGCATAGTAGAATAATGGCCCGTTTCCACTGAGTGGTACATTACGGTATGGTACGGTTTGGTACAGGTCACCTTTATCAGGCTTGTGTCTCCACTGCCAAAGGGTACCAATGGTACTCTTTTGGTGGGCATGGTGTTCGACAGAAAGTTGCAATTGACATCATTCTCACTTGAAGTTCACATATCGTATGGTAAGCAGTTCTTACTAAACAAATGCTTTAAATACATAAATACTTTTGTATAAATAAATGTTCTTTACTAACCTTTCTATGAACAGTATTTGATTATAGCTGCAGATCAATGATAATGCAAAATAGCCTACTGTAACGTCTGCGATTATATAAACAAAAAACAAAAAACATTTATGAACGCATACAGAGACTTACAGTATCTGAAACGTTACCAATTACAAATAAAAAAATACCCAAAACTTACATTTAGGTCTAATTTAGGTTCATAAACATATACAGTCAGTACAAATCTCTCATCTTTATTCTCAACCAGCACATGTAACGTTAACATCTTGTTAAAAAGTAATTCCGTCATTAAGAATTCATAATAGTCCAAAAGGCGGCGATAATAGTTAAATATGGTCGTTTGTTCATCTTTTTCGGTTGCTGAAAGAATGATTTGCTCCTTTGTTTTTTTCAAGCTTCTCCTTTGTTTTTTCAAGCTTCACTCTCGCATTTGTCCGTTTATGAAAGGATCGGATGTCAGAAGCACATCAATAATCACACGCACGTTATTATCATCAGCTCAAGAAGTTCGTTATTTCAAATATAGAAGCGCGGCGAGCGATCGCAACCTCTCTGGATAAAGTGGAACCGCTTGCGCTTTAGACGGCCTCGTAAACAACAACAGGACAACAGGTTTATCTTCTTGGCTTTGTGGCTGTTCATCAAGACGACGACAAGGTTTGTTTAAGCTTGGGTTGACCGTGGCTCGTTATTATATGTATATATTATAACGGTGTAATGTCTTGGCTGTGTATTTTAAAGTGGCGCTTCTTTTGTTTTCATTCTCCTGGCTTGTACACACACTGCGCTTCTAGCTCCTCCTTTTGGTACCCTTTTGTTGTGCTAGGTACCCTTTGGAAAGAGTACCCAAAAAGTAGTATGGTACGGTTTGCTTTTTGGTACGTTTTGACAGTGGAAACGGGAATAAAAGCGTACCGACCCGTACCATATCATACCACTCAGTGGAAACAGGCCAAAATAAGAGATCAGTATATGGAAACTGACATACCGTGAGCCTCAGACACCATTGTTTAATCGTTATTATGTAAATTCCATGAGTGTAAAACCCTGGTGAACAACAGGCCAATCAGAGGACAAACCAAACTGTGACGAGACGCACGGGCCACGCCCTCCGCATTTGCATGCAGGACTACTTTAGGTCGTTCATCCAAACCTGATGTCATCAAGATAACACAGACTCATATGTAGCTCTGATATCATTAATATGCAAGCCTTAGGCTGTGTTTGATAAGCAACAATGTTTTATAGTAAGAAAACAATGATAGTTTTCCTCTAAAGCTTATATTTTTTTATATTTTTTCAGCTATTTTTAGCTGTTCCTTTTAAAGCTTATATTTAACTTACTAAGTATGTGGGACTTTTATTTTGAAAACGCAAGCCCCAAATTGTTTACTATGCGTTACTGGGCAACAACTGCATGAGACATGTGCTTCAGGATGCAAAATGCAAGATTTACAGATTATACATTTATTCAGCTCCACTCTGAAGAGGCATAAGGTGTGTTTTATTGTATCTTTTGTTAATTTATCGTGTTTATTGTGAAATTTGAAGCGTATGTTTCAACAAACACCTGTAACGTTAGGCTGCTGAATCTGACAAATCACTCAGCTCAACCGTCATCTCTTCATGCAGATGGTATTAAGTCCTGGCTGTGTTTTCTTTGACATTATAGCTTAAAAATACAATGCGATTGTATACATGGAATGTGATCTCTATCACTCTCTTTTGTCAAGTTTAATTATAATTTAACCTTTATCCACATCTTGTGAGCAAAGTAGGTTAACGTTATTCTGATTGGGTTTATATTAGTCAAAGTTCAGCATACATCATGCAGTGTGTGTATGTGTGTGTGAGAGCTGCACATCAGAGCGGAGCTCATTAACATTCA
The DNA here is from genome assembly GCA_903798115.1 of Danio jaintianensis. Taxonomy (NCBI): domain Eukaryota; kingdom Metazoa; phylum Chordata; class Actinopteri; order Cypriniformes; family Danionidae; genus Danio; species Danio jaintianensis. Next base: position 4,222,262 of record CAIGQV010019087.1, read on the forward strand.
CAACACAATCCATATATGGTCAATTGTGGACCTTCTGATTCTAGGGGTATTTTATGGAGTAATTAATGGAGTAATTAATCTTTAAAGTGCCATTTAAAGACTTAACTAGGTTAATTAGGTTAACTACGCAAGATATGGTAATTAGGCAAGTCATTGTATAATGATGGTTTGTTCGGTAGACAGTCAATATTGCTTAAGGGGACTAATAATATTGACCATATTGACTTGCTTTGTTAAACATCATTTGGGAAATATTAAAAAATGATAAACAAATACACTAATAATTTGACTTCAACTGTATATGATGATATTTAATTTTATGTAATAATACTATATTAAAATGAGTATCACACTACTCTCACACTAGTCTTTCATAGGACAAAACTAGTCTCTCGCAGATCCAAATTATGTTCTCGCTCTACTGGATTTGATTTGTCTCTTGTATTAGAGCCAGTTCTCTTTAGATGCAGAATTTCATGACAGTCGTGACATGTTTTGATATCATTCATTTTGTTCGTTTGTTATGTGTTGAGCTGTGGGAAATTCTTTCATTTGCTGAAGCCAGATTTTTGGCTGATCTTAACAAATGTGTATTTGATCAACAGCTGTACGAAACGACTCAATTATAAATCAGATCCAGTTTGCAAACAAACAAACAAGCACAAACATGCAGCATGTTTTTTGGCTGCGCAGCATATATCTCACTGAAGTGACTTTTTGAGTAATTATTTTACGTCTTACAAAACAGAATTCATGGAAATGGCCATTTGAAATGTTCTTAAAAACGCAATATGTAAGATTGTTTTCGTTAAAATATACAAAAACCACTAGAAAAGTGGCTGCTGACTTATGTACTTTATCCCAAATATTTTAAAGAATGTCAAAATCCAGCCTGATCTCATGAGGTAATGTAACTATTTTATGTTTTGTCAGTTTAGTAGCTAATTGGTATGAATTTGTACAAGTTCAGTCATTACGTTACAATACGAACACGTTTATGAGCACATAACCCAGCTCCTAGCACTAAACCCAACCATTTGTCTATATAAAACAAGCATGCAGTTGCAGTTTATTAAAAAGATATAAATATTCAGACTGATCTCACAAGGAAACTTAACTATTTTAGGTTTTGTCAGTTTAGTAGCTAGTTCGTATGAATTTGGTCGTACGAAAATGTATGATTTTTAAAAGAAGGCGTGGCACCAAACCACACCCGTAAACCCAACCGTCATTGGGGGATGAGCAAATCATACTCAATTGTACAAATGAGATCTTACGATTTCATATGAGTTAGCCAAAAATTAAAAAAGTAAAAAATTTACGAATTGCCATGAGATAGCGTTGTTTGCAATTGTGGCGAGCTTGTGCTGTGTGTTTATGTTAATGATGTCACACATCCTCCATTTCCAGTTTGGTTTTATAGAAGAACAGCAAAGAGGCTTTAATATACTGTCTGTTTTATTAGGCCTTGATCACAGCGAATGCGCTTTTTGCATTGAGAGGTGCCTTTTTTTAATGGTTTTCTAATGGCCATGAACAATTTGTGCTGTTTATGCTGCTTAACCACCCCATGATTCCACACTCAGTCACGCTGTCAACAAACTACGCCTTTGTTTGTTGCAAATGTGCGCCCTCTAGTGGCAAAAATGACATACTGTACCTTTAAAATTGCAAATAATAAGAAAGGGGCTTTTCATACCTATGTTTCCATCCAATCTATATCTAATTTATTTCATATTAAGATTAAATGAATAGCACAAATAGCATTAAAAAACGCTATGGAAACATCAGCGTGTGCCTAACATTTTATATATTACATACAACTCAATTGAAATGCATACATGGAAAAATATATATATATACATAGATTACCTATAATATTGTAAAGAATGGATTTTGAGTTCATAATGAAGTAAATAATGATAATGTACGGGAATTCATTTCTAATGTTTTTAATTGTTTGGTCTCTCATTGTTGTATCATTTGGCGAATTTTTTTAAAGAGTAAATGATGATGATTTATGTGATTTTATTGTGATTTTTTTTTTTAACAAATTTGTTTTCTTTGATTATGGAGATGATGTTTTTTGTAGGTGGATGTGATATTCCTTATGATGTCGTTCGTCATATATACGTAATTGGATTGGATTGTTTTTAATGAGGCGACGCGGTGGCGCAGTGGGTAGCACGTTCGCCTCACAGCAAGAAGGTCGCTGGTTCGAGCCTCGGCTGGGTCAGTTGGCATTTCTGTGTGGAGTTTGCATGTTCTCCCCGTGTTCGCGTGGGTTTCCTCCGGGTGCTCCGGTTTCCCCCACAGTCCAAAGACATGCGGTATAGGTGAATTGGGTAAGCTAAAATTGTCCGTAGTGTATGTGTGTGAATGGGTGTGTATGGATGTTTCCCAGAGATGGGTTGCGGCTGCAAGGGCATCCGCTGCGTAAAACATATGCTGGATAAGTTGGCGGTTCATCCTGCTGTGGCGACCCCAGATTAATAAAGGGACTAAGCCGAAAAGAAAATGAATGAATGAATGAATGTTTTTAATGAGAAAAGTGGCTAGATGGTGCGAGATGGTGGCTCAGTGGTTAGCACTGTCGCCTCACAGCAGTAAGGTCGCTGGTTCGAGTCCCGGCTGGGTCAGTTGGCATTTCTGTGTGGAGTTTGCATGTTCTCCCCGTGTTGGCGTGGGTTTCCTCCGGGTGCTCCGGTTTCGTCCACAGTCCAAAGACATGCGCTATAGGTGAATTGAATAAACTAAATTGGCCGTAGTGTATGAGAGTGTATGGGTGTTTCCCAGTGCTGGGTTGCAGCTGGAAGGGCATCCGCTGCGTAAAACATATGCTGGATGAGTTGGCGGTTCATTCCACAGTGGTGACCCCTGATGAATAAAGGGACTAAGCTGAAGGAAAATAAATGCATGAATAGTCAAGAAACTTGGGAATACATGGGAATCAAACCCACAACCTTTCTTTTTTACTAGCACCATGGTCGACTTTTAAACAGGAAATCTCTATATCATTTGTGAAACCACAGTCCCCATTATAGTCAATAATTTTCCTGCTAACCCATAATTATATTGAATGGCACAATACTGTATTTATTAATATTTGAATTTATATTTATTGTATCATTCATTCATTCATTCATTTTCTTTTCGGCTTAGTCCCTTTATTAATCTGGGGTCGCCACAGCGGAATGAACCGCCAACTTATCCAGCATATGTTTTACGCAGCGGATGCCCTTACAGCTGCAACCCCTCTCTGGAAAACACCCATACACTTTCTTTCACACACATACACTACGGACAATTTAGCCTACCCAATTCCCCTATAGCGCATGTCTTTGGACTTGTGGGGGAAACCGGAGCACCCGGAGGAAACCCACGCCAACACGGGGAGAACATGCAAACTCCACACAGAAATGCCAACTGACCCAGCCGAGGCTCGAACCAGCGACCTTCTTGCTGTGAGGCGATCGTGCTACCCACTGCGCCACCGTGACACCCTTATTGTATCATATACATGTATATTTTTATATCTTAATATAAATAGACCTTTTCTCAAATATTTACATGCATGTGTGTATTAATATATATATATGATAAATATACACAATACACACAAATATATTAAATTAGAAAACTTTTATTTTGGATTATTTTCATGATTAATCTTTGCCCAGCACTAAAATAATAATGAATATCCTTTTAACATTTTTATTTATTTATTTGTTTGTCATTACTGTAATAGAGTTGTGTATGCACCCTATACGTACACTTGCTGTGCATTTGTGTGACACTTGAGGACTTTAATGTTTGCAGACTGTTAGCTATGTGTCTCTTCTGTTAAAGCCACAAAAGGGAAATTAAAGTTGGGGATGTTTGTTTGTATATTTGTTTAGTTTTTTTTTTTAGTTTTTTGTTTTTTTCCTTTGTTGTTGTTGACTGTTTGTTTTTATGTTTTGTTCAAATGTATAAAAACATTCCTGTAAATAAAGCATAAAAAAATAATATTAATAATAAATAATAATACAATTATAAATATATAAATAATAAAATATAAATAAAATATAAAATATAAATAATAAAATATAGATAATAAATAAAATAATAAAATAAAACAAAATTAAATATTAAAATTAAATTAAATAATAAAACAAAATAAGTAGATTTTAAATAAAAAAACTACAATAAAATAAACTTAAATTAAAATAAATTAAATTAAATTAAATTAAGAGAAATATGACCCTGGATCACAAAATCTTTTGTTGCATGGGTATATTTTTGACAATAACCAAATATTTTGATTTTTGTTTTATGCCCCAAATCATTATAATATTAAGTAAAGATCATGTTCCATCAAGATACTTTGTCAATTTCTTACTGTAAATATTTCAAAACTACATTTTTTGTTAGCAATGTGAATTGCTAAGCTCTTTATTTAGACAACTTTAAAGTTGATTTTCCTCAATATATATATATATTTTTTTACCCAAAGATTCTGCATTTTTTAGCAGCTCTATCTCAAATATGTTAAATGTAAAGGCTACACCAATACACCAATGCAAAGCTTATTTAATCAGCTTTTAGTTGATGTATAAATCAACATTTCCAAAAATCTACACTTGATAACGTATTTTGCGGTCCAGGGTTACTTTAATATCACAGTTTGTACTGATCCCCTAAAAATCCAGATTTTGCCAATGAAGATGTGTTTCTGGATCCCCGTTCCTGTAAAAAGAACAGTCCTAACCTCATCCTAAACACAAACCATTCATTACCACTAAACTCAAAGGGAAATGAGAGGATGATAAGAATGTTGTTAAAGCCTCAACCCCAGTCCTTAACCTACCCATACCTAAAATATAGTCCCAGAGCTGTCATGAATGCTGTCCTACTTGGCAACATCACATTCAGCCATTCTTACACATGATAGGGAGACATTAAGGCCTAAAAAAACTCCACACATTCTTGACATGACAGTGTATTTCCGTATTTTAACGCCACTTCCTCTCTCTTCTATAATGCGTCCCACCTGTATCCTGTATCCCGAGAGGCTCAGAACAAGCCCTGACGTCCCGCAGGAGCCGCTGTACAGCACTGGATTCTGGGACGTAAGCCTGTGATCAGTGTGGATTAATGAGCTTTAGCCTAAAGGAGCTGTGGAAACAAAAAAAAGAAAGAAAAAAAGAAAAATAGACAAAGTGTTTAGGTCAAAGTGTTGAAGTTAAGTCAGTAACTTTTCATCCATCCATCTATCTATCTATCTATCTATCTATCTATCTATCTATCTATCTATCTATCTATCTATCTATCTATCTATCTATCTATCTATCTATCTATCTATCTATCTATCTAT
>CAIGQV010019087.1:4239931-4278522 GCA_903798115.1 Danio jaintianensis
CTTTAAAAGCAACAGATTTACTCACTTTTTAAAGTAAAGTCAACTAATCGCTTTAAAAGCAACCGGTTTACTCACTTTTTAAAGTAAATTCAACTAATTAATTTTTACAGTGTAGGCTCATCTGTTGAAACCGACCCTTTCCAACTTTTTATTCAATATTTTTATGATCAAAATATCGGCAGTTAGGCACATCCATGTTATGATAAACAAATCTTGGTGACTAAAGACTTGAATGTGTAATAACGTAAGGACAAAAATGTATGCATGTAGAAGAAATGTAATTTCATTAGTTAACAAATTGTCTGGTAACATATAAGTACTAATACCACTATTAACTAATGGCTTATTACCTGTCTATTATTAAGATCCTGGCTGTTTATTAGTACATAAAGTATGATCTTATTCTACATCCCTAATCCTACTGAAAACATAAACCCAACTAATACCTTAATGACTATTAATAAGCAGCAAACTAGTAGTTTATTGAACTAAAAGTCTTAGCTAACAGTTTGTTAATAGCCTTGAAATAAACTGTCATGACTACTTAGCACTTAGGGAACCTACTAATCTGACATGCTAAATTAAAATAAGGTGTTATCTAAAGCATGTTTCATCATGGCTTACGTATCCAAATACTCTCTGGCTGCATGTGCGTGTGTGCAAACACTGTACGACCTAGTCATCCCTGCAATATCCATATCTCTGTGTTTTCCATAAGAGGGGGTTTAAGGAAGAGCGAATCAGTGTGACAGAATGGACGAGGTAAATGAGCAGGAAGAGAGAGAAGACGTGGGTGGACGTAGGCACAGAAAATCTCCGATAAATGCAGCACATCTCTCTATCTCTCTTCCCCTCTCCGTCTCCAGCATTCAGTGGTGTTGTGTGGTGTAAATCTCAGGCCGGGGCTCAGTAGATGAAGGTTTGTGCTGTGCTGAGGGTAAGCGTGGGTTCAGCACTGGGCTATTCTGATCCTAGATAAGCGTTTCAGCAAAATGGCTCCCGCAGGCTAATTCCCTTTTCCTTTTCCTATACAGAGCTGCCGTGTGGAAAGCCGGATGTACAGTTAAAGTCAGAATTATTAGACCCCCTGTATATTTTTTGTATATATCTGCCTGTAAGATTTTTTTCAACACATTTCTGAACATAGTAGTTTTAATAACTAATTTCTAATAACTGATTTCTTTAATCTTTGCCATGATTTACTAGATATTTTTTTAAGATACTAGTATTCAGCTTAAAGTGCATTTTAAAGGCTTAACTAGGTTAATTAGGCAAGTTAGGGTAATCAGGTAAGTCATTGTATAACGATGGTTTGTTCCGTGGATCAATTGGTATCAGGCCGCACAAGAAATCATTAATTATTTCCATTTTATTTATTATTTGAGTCGATCTTTTATTTTGAAAAATGACCGTATTCTCTTGGTTAAATCTCGGAGTGCCCAAATTTAACCCACAAGTAGCAAAATGAGTAAGAAACAGACGTCTTTGGAAAGCTTCTTTGCGAAGGTGAAAAGGCCCAGTGAAGGACCCATGAACTGCCAAGGAATGAATCCGCAACCCATTTGTCAACAAATCAGGTGAATCCAGCATGTCTGTGCAAGAAGATCAACTGCTGGAGATCGCAAATGACGGCGGCCTTTTAGGGGCCGTTCGCATATCGCGTCTTTTCTAGAGTTTGCGCAAGTTCATTGGCTGTTTCTCAATATGCGTTCTTCAGCGATCTTGTGTCCTCGTGTTCTCGTGTAACGTCATCATCAACTGCCAAAGTTCAGTTCCAAAACTCAAGACCGCAAGAACGGAGGACGTGTGAAAGTTCCCGGATGTGTTCTTGATATCGAGGACGCATCGATGCAGACTTGAGCGCAAAACTCGTTCGAGAAGTCCCAGAAGTCATTGCGACTGAATAAAGGAGGTGGGAAGTGCAGCGTTTTATATAGATTTATTATTAAAGTTTGGAGGTATCAATTATTTGCCTCAGTTGTTTCTCTAAATGAAACGGTGAAAGTGAACATTACCATGAAAATCTTTATAAAGGTATAAACACATTAAGGGTGTTTATTTGCTGAAATTCATATTAAAATTTGTTTTATTTGTATTGTGCAACGGGCCTCACGGTAGTGCAGTGGGTAGCACAATCGCCTTACAGCAAGAAGGTCACTGGTTCGAGCCCCGGCTGGGTCAGTTGGCATTTCTGTGTGGAGTTTGCATGTTCTCCCCGTGTTGGCGTGGGTTTCCTCCGGGTGCTCCGGTTTCCCCCACAGTCCAAACACATGCGCTATAGGTGAATTGAATAAGCTAAATTGGCCGTAGAGTGTGAGTGTGAATGCAAGAGTGTATGGGTGTTCCCAGTGTTGGGTTGCAGCTGGAAGGGCATCCGCTGCGTAAAACATATGCTGGATAAGTTGGCGGTTCATTCCGCTGTGGCTACCCCTGATGAATAAAGGGACTAAGCCAAAAAGAAAATGAATGAATGAAAGACCAAGTCCCATAATGCAATTCAAAAGCATAAAAAAACGGACCACAAAATAAAAACATGAATCACAAAAAACTGCTAATTTACGGCTATTTTTTACAGTCCAGTAAGTAGATATTGATGTTACTTGTATAGGCTCTAAATAACGCAGTAGATTTGCGTATTGCTTTGTATCTCTGTGATATTTATGTGATGTTTTTGGAAACAATGAGAGTGTCATGAAGGGCGTAACACACTCCAGCCTCCGTCTCATCATTCATCTTCCAGGCAATGAGCTGTGGGAAATTCTTAGTCCTGCTTGATTGAAACCAACACCCTTAGTTTCACGTTTATCAGTACAACATTACATGTTAAGACATGACTTTGGAGATGATCCGGGAATTACTTCGAAATGAATTATAATCTGCGAGCTTCATAAGCGCATCAAGACCATATTCAACACAACTGGACGTCTCTAGCTGATAGAAAACACTGCTGATCTCTGAACAGTTGCGGACAAATACAGACATCAAGCACTTGAGTAAATTTAGAGATATTTAAAAACTATTATAATATTACTCCAGTCAAAGTCCTCATTTTCATTTTCGCTTGAGTCAAATTATTTTGTTTTTAATGTAGTGTTCATTTATTTTTCATGAGACATTTTACAGCAGATTTACTTCACAAATGACAGTTATAAATATGTTAATTTACAAAAAATAAATCTTGGCATTAATAAATAAAATTAGTCATATTTGGAGCATAATCAGTCATGGTCTCTGAGGCTGAGGGAACTCACATACCTGTATTTGAATCAGTTTCACTGTAAATTCAGTGAATTGTTGATTGGACACTTGTTCTGATCGAATCATTTGAATCAGTGAGACTTAACTACAAGTTAACTCGGACTGAATCAATTGAATAAGTGAGTATTAACTGCAAACTTGCTTTGACTGAACCAGTTCATTCAGTTAGTCTAAACTGCAAACTTTCTCTCACTGAATCAATTGAACCAGTGAGTATTGACTGGAAACTTGTTTTGACTGAATCAATTGAATCGGTAAGTCTCAAATGCAAACTTGCTCTGACTGAATCAATTGAATCAGTGAGTATTGACTGCAGACTTGTTCTGACTGAATCAATTGAATCAGTGAGTCTAAACTGCAAGCTTTCCATGACTGATTCAACTGAATAAGGGAGTATTGACTGCAAACTTGGTTTTACTGAATCAATTGAATCAGTGAGTCTTAACTGCAAACTTGCTCTGACTGAATCAAGGGAATGAGCGAATGTCAACTGCAAACTTGGTCTAACTGAATCAGTTTATTTAGTTAGTCTAAACTGCAAACTTTCTCTGATTCAATTGAATTAGTGAGTCTTAACTGCAAAATTGCTCTGCCTAATTAAATTGAATAAGTGAGTATTAACTGCAAACTTGTTGTGACTGATTAAACTGAATCAGTGAGTCTTGATGCTCTGACTGAATCAGTTGAATAAGTGAGTATTAATTGCAAACTTGTTCTGACTGAATCAAGTGAATCAGCGAGTGTCAACTACAAACTTGGTCTGACTGAGTCAATTCATTCAGTGAGTCTAAACTGCAAGCTTTCTCTGACTGATTCAATTGAATAAGTGAGTATTGACTGCAAAGTTGCTCTAACTCAATCAACTAAATCAGTGAGTCTTAACTGCAAACTTGCCCTGACTGAATCAGTGAGTCTTAAATGCAAACTTGCTCTGACTGAATCATTTGAATCAGTGAGTCTTAACTGCAGACTTACTCTGACTGAATTATTTGAATCAGTGAGTCTTAACTGCAAACTTGCTCTAACTGAATCAAGTGAATCAGCGAGTGTCAACTGCAAGCTTTTTCTGACTGATTCAATTGAATAAGTGATCAATCAACTCAATCAACCGAATCAGTGAATCTTAACTGCACACTTACTCTGACTGAATCAATTGAGTATTAACTACAAACTTGCTCTGACTGAATCAAATGAATAAGTGAGTATATACTGTAAACTTGTTCTGACTGATTAAATTGAATTAGTGAGTCTTAAATGCAAACTTGCTTTGACTGAATCAATTGAAACCCCTATCCCACCTCAAGAGCACCAGAAGTGTTCTGCAATACATTATGAACACAGTAAGTGCATTGTATTTATTTTCTGATGCAAGTACATTGTATTTAAGGTCACTTAATTTAAAGTGTGACCCTCATTTCATTTAGTTACTATAGGATACTATGGTAGTTTGACTCCAACTTTAATTTGCATAATTAGTACAATATTATAATTAGAGCAGTATTTATTCACCCAGAACCGCAAATGCAACAGTTGCTCATTGAAATTCTCCCAGTTATTTACTAAAAATAAGCATCTGCGATATGAACGCTTTCTAGCCTCATTGCAGCCAATTGTCATCCAGGAGTCAAGGCTCATGGTTTGAATCAAACTGGCCCAAATGAGACGGGGGACATATTTTGCATTCTAATTGAAATGAAATGGAAAGATTAGTGGTCGCACATAATGGAAACTCAAGTTGATGGTTCAAATTATGGTTTGGCTTGACATCATGGCATTTTTATGCCACAGAATGTTCATAACACTCATTGCTATGTGCCTGGCTTAAGTGGAAGGATTTACTTTATGCTTCGGATTGGATTATAGCTTTAGATGAAAATAATTCAGAGGAATGTCCATTTGTGCAGTTTTCAAGATAAACCTTTGAAAGTCAGAAATAGCAAGTGCTCTAATGCATTTATGAGTCACTGCTAATGTCATTGATCAACACCAATATTAGCATTATTTCACATTAGTTACCATTGGTGAATCTGTACATACAGTTGAAGTCAAAATTGAATTTTTTTTTTATATTTCCCAAATTATGTTTAACAGAGCAAGGAATTTTTCACAGTATTTCCTATAATATTTTTTTCTTCTGGAGAAAGTCTTATTTGTTTTATTTCGGCTAGAATGAAAGCAGGTTTTAATATTTTTTAAGCCTTTTAAGGTTTATGCTGAATGTGGAGACCATTGATTTGAGTATGTAGAACTCAGTCGGTCAGCATGTTTACAAGAACACCAATACTCCCGTTTTAATAACCAATATAGATGCAGACGAAAAGTGTTCAGAAAAAAAAGGATGTCAAATATATCTTTAGGCTGCACGGTGGCTCAGTGGTGAGCACTGTCGCCTCACAGCAAGAAGGTCGCTCGTTCGAGTCCCGGCTGGGTCAGTTGGCATTTCTGTGTGGAGTTTGCATGTTCTCCCCGTGTTGGCGTGGGTTTCCTCTGGGTGCTCCGGTTTCCCCCACAGTCCAAACACATGCGCTATAAGTGAATTGAATAAACTAAATTGGTCGTACTGTATGAGTGTGTGTGAATGTGAGAGTGTATAGGTGTTTCCCAGTACTGGGTTGTGGCTGAAAGGGCATCCGCTGCGTAAAACATATGCCGAAATAGTTGCCTGTTCATTCTGCTGTGGCAAACCCTGATGAATAAGGGACTAAGCCGAAGGAAAATGAATGAAATATATCTTTAGTGTCTGCTGAAATTTGTCTGCCAAAGTTATGTGGCAAGAAAATGGGACTCGGTGGTAGGTTTAATCATTTATTTTATGCCATATTATAGATATGTTGTGTTTTTAGTGTAGTACAAAACTTGATCCTAATTTGCTGTTGTATGTTTTGTAGTGGACGAGGTTAATGACAAATGCAGGAAATTACAATACAAATGTAATAGAGAAGATATGGTTCAGTGTTGTAGTGGTTGCGTTTTTGTTGTGGTCAGTGCCACCCTCGCATGGAAGTTCACCCACACTCTAAAAAAAATGTTGTTGTTTCAACTTAAAAAAGTAAGTGTTTGTGCTACATTGAGGCACGGTGGCTCAGTGGTTAGCACTGTCACCTCACAGTAAGAAGGTCGCTGGTTCGAGTCCTGGCTGGGTCAGTTGGCATTTCTGTGTGGAGTTTGCGTGTTCTCCCCGTGTTGGCGTGGGTTTCCTCCGGATGCTCCGGTTTTCCCAACAGTCCAAAGACATGTGCTATAGGTGAATTGGATTAACTAAATTGGCCGTAGTGTATGTGTGTGAATGAGAGTGTATGGATGTTTTCCAGTACTGGGTTGTGGCTGGAAGGGCATCCGCTGCGTAAAACTGGAATAGTTGGCGGTCCATTCCGCTGTGGCAACCCCTGATAAATAAGGGACTGAGCCGAAGGAAAATGAATGAATAAATGTTTGTGCTACCTTCAAATTTTAAGTTTACTTCACTCAAATAGAGAAGTTGTCTTAACTCTGGTTAAAGTTGACAGGACTTGACAATACTTGAATGTTGTCAGCCCAAACTGTCCAAAACCCTCCCAAACGCACAAATAAATGCCTAAAAAGTCAAAACGAGTAGGTACACACACTTGGTTTTTGTTAAATATTTAACCTAAATTGCACGTTCAAAACATCCAAACTGATCCCAATTTTGTCAACCCGCTTAAGCCATTTTTTACCTTTTAAACCTGCAGAAAGACGTTCATCATCTGACATCATCCAAAAGTAAACAGATATAAATTTAAGTAAAAGTGTTACAATAAATTAATATATATTAACAGTGCAATAAATGAATCATTTCTCACCATTTACGCACACTTGAGTGGTTCTAGACTTTTATGAAAACGAGATATTCTGAAGAATGGTGAAAAAAAGCAGCCATTGACATCCATAGTAGGAACAAAAAATAATATGGAATTCAACATTTGTTTGTTTTTTCCAGCAAAATCCACTCAAGTAGATGTCTATGTAGTATACTTGTTCCTGCTGCTTACAGTAGAGCTGCTGTGCTGTAATGCCAATGCTGGTAAAATGACGCCTTCGACACAAATACAATTTTACTGTCAAAAAATGTGCTTACTTTATTGGCTTGTATTCTTTATATGTATATGTATATATGTATAATTTAAGTTATTGAGTTACATTTAAAATTTAATTGTACAAAATTACTTAATACAATAATAAATAATAATTACAAAGCATTTTCAGTTTCAGTTTCCAGCCAAGTGCATCCAGTATTTCGGTTCCGGCCTAGAATTTTCAGTTCAGTGCATTTCTATCATTATATTTATCACTTTAAATTTTATTACTAATACAATAATAAATAATTATTATTACATTGCATTTCATTTTCGGTTTCCAGCCAAGTGCATCCAGAATTTCACTGAAAAAAAATGATACATTGGATTCATTGGATTTACAAAAAAAAAATGTTAAGTGGTTGCAAATAATTTATTGGGGCTGAATTTAAACAAACAAATTAAGTTACTAAACATTACTAAATAAAATTTGTTTGTTTAAATTCAGCTCATATAAATTGTTTGCAACCACTTGCTTGAAAAAAATGAGTAAAACTGAGGGCGATACGGTGGCGCAGTGTAGCGCTGTCACATCACAGCAAGAAGGTAGCTGGTTCAAGTCCCGGCTGGGCCAGCTGGCGTTTCTGTGTGGAGTTTGCATGTTCTCCCGGTGTTGGCGTGGGTAATGAGTGTGTATGGGTGTTTCCCAGTGATGGGTTGCAGCTGGAAGGGCATCCACTGCATGAAACATATGCTGGATAAGTTGACGGTTCATTCCGCTGAGGTGACCCCTGATTAATAAAGAAACTAAGCCGAAAAGAAAATGAATGAATGAATAAAATTGAGTAAATCCAATGAATAATTTTCTTTTAGTGTACTTGCAATGCATTACCCTCAACACTGGTTATCATTATAGTTATTATTAACATTCTCAGTGTGAACTGGATTTATTCTATGATGAGCTCAGATGCAGATTTCTCAATCTCTTGGTTTCCATTATTAAACAGTGATACAGAACTGTCTTTCGTTTCGTTTCGCACAGTCTTCAGAAAGGTCATGATGCCTGATCCTCCGGTTCCTCTTTCCTCCAGTGCGGTCGGAGCTCGGCTGATTGTGTCCAGCTCCTCTGCCAGATTTTGCTTATTGGCACGGAGCTGTTTGGCACGAGACGCTGGTATTGTGATGAAACGGGTAACGATGTTGATGTGGCAGTTTCGAAAGTCCACCAGTCCAGCCACGCACTTCTCAAACGCATGCGTCAGACGCTCATCCGCTTGCTGGAGCACAAAATTACGCAGAGATGGACAAATGGAGATCTCCTGGATGAATTGTTTATGGGAGGGAGGCATGTAGTCCCTCATTCTCTTCAGGAAGGCCCCTGATTGGACAGAATCGACAGAGATCCACAATATTTGGTTACACTACAATGCTCAACAAAAATGAGTTATGAAAATGAATATTTTTCCATTTCTCAGTGGATATAGGTCATATACTTTGGTGCATTTGAACAAAACAGATTTATTAAACGGATATATTTATTTAAATAATATTTTAGTCACTGAACATCTTTAGAAATAGAAAGATAATACATTTAAATGCATGTGAAATATTGGAGAAAAAGATTACAAGCTACAAAATTTCAACAAAATTGTATAAATTTTTTGTTTCTCTTGAATTTTAAAAAAATGTTTCTGCTCTACCATTATAAGTTTCCCCCACAGTCCAAAGACATGCGCTATAGGTGATTTGAATAAACTAAATTGGACATAGTGTATGTGTGTGAATGAGTGTATGGGTGTTTCCCAGTACTGGGTTGCAGCTGGAAAGGCATCCGCTGTGTAAAACATATGCTGGATAAGTTGGCGGTTCATTCCGCTGTGGCAACCCCTGATGAATAAAGGGACTAAGCCGAAGGAAAATGAATGAATGAATTAATACATTAGGAAATTAGCATGGCAGCTTTAATGGTATATTTACATTCGGCCCACCACCCTCAATCAAGTTTGGTTTTTGGCGCTTCATAAGCAAAAGTTTGGGCACCCCTGCTTTAAACTATTAAAAATAGCAATAAAAGTCACTTCTTCCAACTTTTTGTAGTAGAAAGAAAGAAGAAGAAAGATCGAGGTTTCATAATGCGATTTAAAAGCATAAATAAACTAGGAAAAATTATAAAAATACGGAAAACTGCTCATTTACAGATATATTTTTACATTGTGCATAATAGCGTAACCACGAGAATATTTAGTAATGATTCAAATGGTATCTCACGGCAATTCGTAACTTTTTGATTTAATTCATATGAAATTGTACAATCTCATTCACAAAATTTAGTATGATTTGCTCGTCCCCCAATAATGGTTGGGTTTAGGGGCAGGGTTTGGTGCCAAGCCTCCTTTTGAAAATTTGACATTTTCATGCGACTGAACTCATATGAATTTGCACGAATTAGTTACTAAACTGACAAAACGTCAAATAATTACGTTTCCTTGTGAGATCAGGCTGATGATTCTACCATTGATTCTACCATGATCCTACCATTGTTGCCTTCATGTTGGACTCCCAGCAGCTCATCAAAGCAGTGTAAGATGCTGCTCTGTGCTGCACTGCCTCCAGAAAACTCCATCGGCTGATCCTTAACTCCTTCATACACCAGACCTTCAGCCATCGATGGGTTATCTTTCCATCTAACAACCACAAGCAGAAAGAGAAGAGCGTATCATCCATTCAGAAGAACTTTGAGGTTAGAAATCCAAGAGTATGGCTTACCCAGAAAGATAGATCCTTATAATGCCATAGAATATGGAGGGATCTACATATTCTGAAAGAGTAAGACATACAGTTGAAGTCCTCCTGTGAATGTTTATAATATTTCCCAAATTATATTTAACAGAGCAAGGAATTTTTCACAGTATTTCCTATAATATTTTTTCTTCTGGAGAAAGTCTTATTTGTTTTATTTCGGCTAGAATAAAAGCAGTTTAAAATTTTTTTTAAACCATTTTAAGGTCAATATTATTAGCCCCCTTAAGCAATATTGTTTTTCGATTGTGACTGTGGTACGATGACTTGCCTAATTTCCCTCTAATTAACCTAGTTAAGCCTTTAAATGTCACTTTAAGCTGAATACTAGTATCTTGAAAAATATCTAGTAAAATATTATGTCCTGTCATCATGGCAAAGATAAAAAGAAATCAGTTATTAAAGCTATAGAAGTGTGTTGAAAAAATCTTCTTTCTGTTAAACAAAAAATATATATATACAGGAGGGCTAATAATTCTGACATCAACTGTATATCACAAGTGAAGTATGCTTAAATGAGTTTATTAATAATCATAGTCTGTGTGTCACCTGGAAATATTACCATGCATTCGCTTCAGGGCCTGTTTCATGCTGTCGATGGATTGACCGATCACATCCAGAGCTTTGGTGACTCTTTCAATGTCGTTATAATGGACACCGTTGATGACATCAATAATAGACTGTAAAAAAAGACATTTACAACTAATTGATGTTTTTCAAGCATTACTGTAATACTAAGTACAGCAAATGTTAAAATCACACTGTAAAAAACTGTACTTAAAAAACACATCTGTAAAAAGTTATTAAAAGCAAACTGTATTAGATTTTACAAGGAAAATGTTCCTTCAAAATATTACTCAGAAAAAAATAATTATGTTTCATTAAAAATATGTAAAATCGCTTAAGCAATATGCTTTTAGTTGAAAAGGAAAATTAATTCAATTCAATTAAAGACATTAATGAATGAAATACATTTTAGTAGTAAAAAAGACAACTTTCTTGAATTCCTTTTTCATTTATTTATTTTTATGACTTTTTTTTTTCCTGATTGTAATAGCTAACTATGTTATTTGAGACTTATTTTAATAATGAGTTAATACATTTTCATTAAAAGTAAATGGCTTGTTTTAATTTTGAGATTTTTGCACTGGAAACCAGAATTGAAAATGTTTTATTTAGTTTTATAATTGCAATTCCTTTGTAATTATTTGTGTAATTATATTTCTTATTCTGGAGAAAGTCTCATTTGTTTTATTTCGGCTAGAATAAAAGCACTTTTTTAAATTTTAAAAAACCATTTTAAGGTCAATATTATTAGCCCCCTTAAGTCATTTTTTTTTTCCGATTGTCTACAGAACAAACCACTGTTATACAATGATTTGCCTAGTTACCCTAGTTAAGCCTTTAAATATCACTTTAAGCTGAATACTAGTGTCTTGAAAAATATCTAGTAAAATATTATGTACCGTCATCATGGCAAAGACAAAAGAAATCAGTTATTAAAGCTATTGTGTTTAGAAATGTGTTAAAAAAATAATAATAATAATTAGTAGTGCTAATAATTCTGACTGTAACTCAAATATAATGAATATATAATATTCAATATAATGTTATTTTGTCTTCTATGCTCTTGTGACTTTTGTAAAGGTGTCCGACCTTCAGTCCAGGAACGGCCGCCAGCTCCACCAATAGCGTGACCAGAAAAAATCCTCTTAAACTTTGACCTCCAGGCAACGACAGCAACAACTCCAGATTCCTTACATTAACGGCAGATCAACATTTTAACCTCAAAGCTTACAAAATATGCCTCACAAATATATATTTTTAAATTATTTATTCATTTATTCGTCTTGTTCTTGGGTTTAAAGCAATTGATTGGTCAGATGCTGCAAAAAGGATCTGAATACAGAGTTTTGTTTTGATTTTATTCACATATTCCACGTTGTATATTATGAAACAGCTCTCTCTGCTGGTTTTAACAATGAATAACATTTCATTTAACAGTTAGTTCATCGAAAGTACTTACTCCATGGTGAAAGGACTGTGGAAAATCAGTATCCAGTTGTGCATAAAAAAAAAAGAAAACATACCATCAATGGTTAGTTTGCTTAATAATGTACATGTCACATCTGAAACATAGCTGATTTATCTATACATAAGCTCATCATTCACTTTATTTGATCTTTTATTAGATTTTGTTGTACTGTACAGTACTGTATTGTACTGTATTTTGTATTGGACTTTTTTATTGGAAGTGCTGTTTGTTATTGGAAGTTCGATCCATTACAGCTTCGCTTTACATTCTATGCAGTACTTCACGGAAACATAGAGGGTCTTATAGAGGACTTTGGGGGTCTTTTGAGCGGACCAACAGCAGATTATAATTTAACTCACCTGTGTTTTGTATTTATGTAATACGTGGCTACTGTATATTATGGATTTCAGAGAAGCAAAACAGAGACATTTTTCTAGTTCAGTAGTCAAAATAGTGTAGAAATCTTACTTTTGAGTTACAAAAAATTGGAAGGATACATTCCTTTAGCATTAGTATATGTCTGTTTTCAATTAATACAAGCTACAGTCAAGGAAAAGACAACAAAAAGCGAAACAAGGAAATCTGGTCATTTTACATTAAAGTATGCGGAAGTATGCTAAATTATGCTTCATAAGACGAGTTAGCCCCTGCTTGTAGATTTATAACTGCAGTTAAAATCACTCAAAACTCGCTCTTAGCAATTAAAGAGATAGTTCACCCCCCCAAAAATGAATATTCTGTCATCATTTACTCTCCCTTCACTGGTTCCAAACCTGTCTGAGTTTGAAGAAAGCTGAAAACCTCTAACCACTGAGTCCTGTAGGATTTGTTTTTTTTTTCCTACAATGGAAGTCAATGGTTACAGCTCTCTTCAAAATATCTTCCTTTGTGTTTAACAAAACAAAGAAACTCATAAAGCGTTGAAACTGCTCAAGGGTGAGTAAATAGTAAGTAAATTTTTATTTTTGGGTGAACTGTCCTTTCAAGTGCATGTGATGGGGCTTCTTAAAGGGATAGTTCAGCCAAAAGTAATGATTATTTTGTCATGATTTATTCATCCTCCGCTTGTTCCAAACCAGTTTGAGATTCTTTCTTTCCGTTGACCTCCGTAGTGTATATATATATCATGTTTTATGACTCTTTGAAACTGCCCCTTTTAGGCTTTGATCCTAAGTGTGCCATTTTGGTTGTTTTGAATTCAAATGAGATTGTGCTCTTTTCAAAAGAGGGTGGAGCTACAAATCCCTGTGTGTCATCATAGTGGCAGATTCAAAAACAAGACTATCATTCTATGCTAATGAGGGAGAGATGGTCACTAGTGGGTGGGGCTTTCCCCCTCTGATGACACGTACAAAGAGAGAACGTCAATCAAAGTGTTTCCGCAGACTGTTTTTATCAAGTGTGATTATAAAAAACAGAACTAATAAATTTTTTGAATAAGTGTCTGGTTATATTCACACACTGTTGCCACACGACTGTGTTTAAACCCCTTATAAAAGTGATTTTTGCATAATAGGTCCCCTTTAGTATCGCATGAATCATTTACCCATTTGGATCTGTTTTCTTCCAGTTGGCAAGGACTGTGTCGGCATGGGTGAGGATTGGTGGCAGACCCAATCTCTGAGAAACCTCACAGAACGGTACAGACAGAGTTTGCGGAAGCACCTGGAAGATCAGGACAAACATGTGCAGTTAGACAAGTTCACTTTTGTGCTTCAGCTCCACTAGTGGTCTCCTGTAGTGGCATTTAAAGTCATTGTACTTTTATGGTTTCTTTTTCTCCCTCCTGCCATACGTAACCCATAGTCATTATGCTCAACGTCAGATGAGCCAATCGCAGCTCACGATGGGTTCGCAACAAATCAGTCTTCAACAGAGGCATCTGAGATAGAAAAAAACACATGAAACTATTACCAAACTTCAGAAAATATGAATATCACTCACTTTATTTTGGATTACTCTGTCACTGTAAAAAGCGATTAGTTACTTTAAAAAAAAAAAAAAAGTCAGTAATTCTGTTGCTTTAAAAACAAGTTGACTTTACTTTAAAAAGTTGTTAAAAAAATTTTGTTGTTCTGTTGTCATTTGGAACGGTGTAGTTGACTTAACTTAATTTTTATAATTATGCACAGAATTTGTTTACTTAATAATTTGAAGGCAACAGGTTTACTCACTTTTTTAAGTACATTCAATTAATCGCTTTAAGAGCAATGGGTTTAATTGCATTATTAAGTATAATCAACTAATCGTTTAAAAGCAACAGGTTTACTCACTCTTTACTAATCGCTTTTTACAGTGCTGCTTTTTCAAGGGTCGCCACAGCGGAATAAACCATCAATTACATACTAATATAATAATGTTAAATAAAATGCTGTAAAAAGAAAATTATAATAAGCATAGCATGTGGCACAAAAAAAAGCATTTTTGTTGTATTTATGTTTCTATTTGTATTGTATTTGTATTTATTTAATTTAAAAAGTGACATTAGTTAATATTATTTAACTTGTTACAGTTATAATCAAAACTATTAAATGTAAAATGAAAAACAATGAAGAGCATAACAGAATTCATTTTCGCAGCTAATATAGCTCATAAACAATTTGAAATAGAAGTTAATTTTCTTTTTGCAGCTATAATTAATTACATTTTGAACCAGTATTTGTATTAATTGTCTCGTAATTCACAATTAGCACTATTTCATACTATTTCAGAATTAACATGTATTTTATAATGATCTTATTTTTGCACAACTGAAACTATTTGAGTCTGTTAAATGATGAAACAATGAAATATATTTATAGAGATGTACTTCCTCTTAAAATATCACATTAAATATTAAAAGGAAGCAGTTCAAGTGAAGTAATATATTAAATAATCTAAAGCATGCAATTATAGACAGTGGTCATAATTTGAACGGAAGTGCAAAATGTTACTTTGATTTTGGTCTTATGAAAGATCATACATCGTGAATTCTAAGGCGTAGTGAATGGGAAGAGATGAGTTCAGTCACATTTTGGCCAATGTCCATCCAGGGCTTGTAATAAACGGGCAGATCAATCTGAAACACAATGTGAAAGTGTAAATGTAAGATGTGTCCATAACATACACTCGCAGAAATAAAGGTACAAAATTTGTCACTGGGGAGGTACCTTTTCAAAAGGTGCATTTGTGTTCCTAACAGGTCCTTAAAAGTACCTTAAAGTGTACCTTTTAAAAAGGCACCATCGCAGTGACAGATTGTATACATTTATTTCTGAGTATACAGTATGAGTCATAATATATTTATGATGATTCATTTGGTAGCCTTTTATTTTAATCCTCTGGTAGTCTTCGGTCATTTTAGACCAAAAAAATTTGTTTTTGAATTTGTAAAAATCGCAGAATCATCAAAAAGGTCTAAAATTCTAGGACTTTTGGTAGGTGAACACACACAAAACAATTGAGGCCATGATTCAAGCATGCTAAGTGGTTGTAAAAAAAAATGTCATACTTGTGGTCTTAGCGGTCAAAATTGACCATCATAGGAAATGAATGGGAAATAGGTAAAAATATGAACCTTCAACACTTTAAATCACCTTTTCAAACTAAACATATCTAAAACTTTTCTAAAGGAAGTCTTTTAGATTGTGTGAATGTATATTTAAATCCACAGTTTCTTAGTTTTGTAGAGAGAGTAATAGTGGAACCTATTGGTTACACCATGTCATTACATGGTTTCTTTTTTCATAAAACCAGATGGTGGTATTTGGCCTTCAACAAATTGTATTTGGATGCCAGAGGGCCTATTTTCACTGAAAATACTGCAGTAACAACAAATAAATAAATAAATAAAAATGTCAAAAATTTAAATGGGAGGAAAATAGATGTTAATTACTGCATAAATATTAATTATTACCACAAAACCGTCTTAAAATTAAAAATAAAATAGAAAAAATATTATCAAACAAAAACTAATTTGATTGATTGTACTGAAAAAAAAAAACACAGCAGGTATTTTACAGGCGTTCGTACCTTTTTGACCAGCAGTGTATTTCACAAATGAGCACCAGAGGGTTAAAGTTCTACATAGTCACTACATAAATTGGGTAATAACTAGGGACCCTAGCCCTGAACCTAACTAAACCCAGTTATATAACCCAGTTTTATAACCCACTTTCTTATGTAAATATACATCCAGTGACCATTCTTTCAAATAAAGTGCAATCATTATGTAAATGTCTTTGGATATGAACACAAATATGTATATTTCGTTTACATCAGTTCCCAGTATTTTACATGTATATTTTTTACATTGTACATCCAATTTAAATGTTTTCTCAGAGTAAAAAAAAAAGACAAATGACACAGTCCAAAGTGTGTATGCTGAGGTGGATTTTATTGAAAGAGATGTATAATCCCAGATAAACGTGAGTTGAGGTTAATGATTCCAAGGCTATACAGTTGAAGTCAGAATTATTAGCCCTCCTGAATTATTAGCCCCCCTCTATATTTTTCCCCCAATTTCTATTTAACGGAAAGAAATTTTTTTTCAACACATTTCAACATTTTCAACATAATAGTTTTAATAACTCATTTCTAATAACTGATTTCTTTTATCTTTGCCATGATGACAGCACATAATATTTGACTAGATATTTTTCAAGATACTAGTATTCAGCTTAAAGTGACATTTAAAGGCTTAATTAGGTTAATTAGGCAAGTTAGGGTAATTAGGCAAATCATTGTATAAAGATGGTTTGTTCTGTAGACAATTGAAACAAAATATTGCTTAAGGGGGCTAATAATATTGACCTTAAAATGGTTTTTAAAAAAATTAAAAACTGCTTTAATTCCGGCCAAACTAAAACAAATAAGACTTTCCCCAGAAGAAAAAATATTATAGGAAATACTGTGAGAAAATTCCTTAATCTGTTAAACATCATTTGGGAACATTTTGAAAAAGAAAAGAAAATTCACAGGAAGGCGAATCATTTTGACTTCAAATGTATAGCTAAAAAATTAATGGCAATTTAAAAATGACTGAAATGATGTCTAATAATCTAAGATCTGTGTCTGTCAGCTGTTTTTTTCGAATGTGCACTTTTGCAATCATGAAATGTGTGTCTCTAAAGAGCAAAGTTTTTTTTATTAACCTATTTGTACCATTAAAAAGCAAACAAAAAAAGGTCAGAGAGAAAGCAAACAGTGTCAAAGTCTAATGCTTCTTACAGTCTTACTGGAACTTAATTTGAATGAAAATTACAGTAAGTAAAGTGTCATAACAATGATTTTAAAATGATCACTTTTATTATATTAATAATGTAAAAAAATTATATGTGTGCAGAAAAACTCGATTTGTTAGGGTTAAGGTTGTACCTGATGATCTGTTTTTAATGGGAGGGTCCTTTAAAGGGATAGTTCACCCACAAATGAAAGAAATACTCACCAATTGCTCTCACTAAAACTTTTATAAGTTTCCATCTTCGGTTAAACACAAAATATGTTTTTAAGAATGTTGGAAATCAGTATTGATATCCATACAAAGAGCAGGAACAAAAAAATACTATGAAAGTCAATGGTTACCGGTTTCCAATACTGTAAAAAAATCTTCCTTTGTGTTCAACAGAAGAAAGAAATTCAAACAGGTTTGAAGCAATGACAGCATTTTCAGTTTTAAATGAACTGTCTCTTTAAGGCTTGGTGGTAAACGGTTTTAATTTGGCTCAATGCGAACGAAACATTGTACGTGAGTTTTGGCAATATTATCCATATAAACCTGTCATTCATAAAAAACGTATTATTAAAACACTTTATGACGCAAACAAAGCTGTTCAAAAATATTCTAAAACTATAATGTTCTTCTCTCATGTTTCCATTTGTCCTGTTTGTCAGCAAACAAAAGTGCATGGAGACCATCAGAAACGTAATGTATGTAATCTGTATGGTTTCCACTATAGACAGTCTCTGTGATTATTCATTCATTCATTTTCCTTCGGCTTAGTCCCTTTATTCATCAGGGGTCGCCACAGCGGAATGAACCACCAACTTATCCAGCATATGTTTTACACAGCGGATGCCCTTCCAGCTGCAACCCAGTACTGGGAAACACCCATACACTCTCATTCACACATACACTCATACGCTACACTCAATTTAGTTTATTCAATTCACCTAGAGCGCATGTGTTTGGACTGTGGGGGAAACCGGAGCACCCGGAGGAAACCCACACCAACACGGGGAGAACACGCAAACTCTATACAGAAATGCCAACTGACCCAGCCGAGGCTCGAACCAGCAACCTTCTTGCTGTGAGACGACAGTGCTAACCACTGAGCCACCGTGTCACTAAATTCGTAATATGATATTGTTAATCTGAAGAAGTTTTGTGATCTTGATTTACTGGACGTGCATTTTAATGCTGTCGGTGGTGAAGTGATAGAAGAGTTGTTCAAGGTCCCACACTTTCCAGCAACCAACTTCGTTAATTTAATTCCAGCTTTATTCTTTCTTGTTTTAAAGCTTTTTTAAGCTAGGTAGGTAAATTAAAATACAATTATTCAATTTATAATTAAATCATTGGTCTTATATTATGGTTTATTGGTCAACTGACTTTCTTTAAAAATAGGCATGTTCAATTATACAGAATACATAATGATATGAAGCATTAGATTTAAATTTAAAATACTTAAATAGCTATATAGCCCAGTCCTACAAAGAAATCTTATACTTCTCAACCAAAAAAAAGCTAATTTGTTATCTTTTAAAGCATTCCCAATGACACAGTGATTTAGATCCTCTCAGTGTACTAGCAATGAAACTAACTGTAGCTTAGTACACTTAGTACAGTCAGCGTGAATACATAATAAGTAAATACATAAATGTACATTTTCCTAATGTTCCTACACTGAACATAGCATAAAACAACAGTGTTTCTCTATGAAAACTAAACAGATGTGTTGCAGCTATCAAAAACGTATCAGAAAAATGACTTACCAGAGGCTCAGGAAGAATAAAGCCACATTCATCAGAGATGTGAAACTTTCTAAGAGACACTACTGTCGCTGTTTTCACTTTGGTACCCATAATGTTCACTTTAATACTAGTGTCTGACTCTGGTTAGCAGGTGCTACTGTAGCGCTCTGTAGTCGAATGAACCTTGTCTATCGGCAAATCTCTCTCTCTTTCTCTCTCTCTCTGTCTGTCTGTTTTTGTTTTACCGTTGACTATGACCTTTCCTCACTTCCCTTATCTGAAACCATATGAGAATGCATGTGAATAAAACCACTGAAACAAGAGGCAGAACCAGCAAAACAAGGGAAATTCTGTCATTTCATCAAAAAGTGCTTTCATAAGCTAAATAAATATTTGAATGTGTTTTGGCATGCAATTATCTGTTCTCAAAGGTAACAGGTTGAGAGTTAACAATCCTGATATATATTGCTGATAAAATATCTTTAATATTTAATGCACTGTAACAAAAATTCTTGCTGCCTTCATTTTTTGAGTTGAATCAAATGAACTTTTCTAGTCATCTCAACTTACATCAATCAAAAATCAAGTTAAACTATGTATAACGTAAAAAACATTGTTGAAACCTGATTACATACAGACATTTGTTGACACATCTTGACTACTTTTTGTCTGCTAATTTTTTTTACAGTGTGCCTTTTTTAACTAGTTGTCTGCTCTTTTTTTTTTTCCTCGTTTACATGGCAGCAGGAAGCCTGACTCTCGCTGGCATGCTTTGCCAACCTGTCAGTCTTGTTTATCTGGTCTTGTTGGTTCCCTTTTAATGTTGTGCATCTGCCAGTTTTGCCAGTGGAATCTTGATTACCTGGCTGGTGCTTTTTGCTGGCTCTGGCTCATCCATAGATTGTGTCCTTGTTTGACCTCTGGCCATCATTGACCTTCGTTCTAAAAGTCTCTCTGGCTTTTACCTTTGCCTGACTTTACACTGCCTCTTTCCTCACAGCCAGCTGGAGTTTGGTTTGGTGGTCTGGTGCTTGCTTACGTTTACTGATTGTCAGGTTTCTGTTCCCCCCTCCACCTACCGTCTTTATTCATCTTTGTTAACATCCAACCCAGGCTCATTCTGATTACGTGCCCCTATACATAACTGAAGCACCCCAAATAAGTCCCAGGAGCTAGGTTTTTTGCAGTTTTTGTTTTCGAGGCTGCTGTGTACGCTTTTTCAGATCTCAAATTTGTCTCGCGAGTGCCATTCGTGTCTGCTGTTCTCGCGTAAATCCACCAGAGGCCGCTGTCGACTAACTGATTGACCGATTGACTGACCCACCATCCTCCTTCCCTAAACCAAACTGATAGTGTTTTAAAAAGCACCGATTGACCCGCCCACCAACTTCCCTAAACCCAACCGACAGTGTTTTCAAAAGCAATCCAGAAAAAGAAATGCACTCCCGGTAGCCTGATTTTTACTATGTTTTTAGATTTTACCACATTCTCACCCTGTTTTTTACTTGTTTATTTTATTTTTTGGCTTTTGTTTTTGTCTTACCTGCATTCTGGAACCGTTCTTCGCCGGACTCGAACCCCGTCGTCATGGTCAACTCCGCTCTGCATCTCAAGTCAGCCGACATACGTGGCGAGCCACTGGACAAACTGGTAACAGCAGGAAAGCCGACCACATGGAGGTAAGTGGTCAGCTGGTAAGTGCGAAAAGGAACGACGTCATACCGCCCCGTAGCGTTCGTTTTAAAGACGAAATGCAGCCATACATTCATCTGGCTACATAATTCATGATCTCCAGAAATGTATATAGGGCTACGTTTTCAGAATGAGCCTATGTTGTTAACATCAGTTAATGTTATTTAAGTTAAATAACATTAGTTCATATTAACTCATTGTGCATTAACTAATGTTAAGAAGCACAACTTTGGATTTTAATTATGCATTAGTTAATGTTGAACTATATGATTAATAAAAGCTTTACAAGAATTTTCATACTTAGTTAACGGTAGTAAATACATTAGCTAATGGACTATTATTCCAAAGTGTTACTGCTCATTTTTTTTTCACAGTTGGCACTTAGAAGGAACATAGAAAATCTGTCTTAACAAACAGCAACTAAATGTGTCTGGGCAAGGGATTTATTTACTCACTTTTCTTCTCTTGCTTATTCTCTGCTTTATCAGGGGTTGCCACGGTGGAATGAACCGCCAATTACCCTGGCACATGTTTTACACAGCCAAAACCCAGCACTAAAAGGACTACCTTGCCACCTACACTGTCACCAATTTCCTGTAGAATCTACAGTAACTTACTGGCAGCAGTCCGCCAGTAACTTACTGTAAATCAATTACAGCAAAAATACTGGATTTACATTTACAGCACCATTCATTTAGCTGTATATGTGTTTACAGAATTGTATATATATCTTTACTGTAAAATGTAGTCATTTTCACAATGCAACTTTAAAATACAGTAACATACTGCATAACTGTCCTACGGTAAAATACAGTTCATATTACAGTTATATACTGTGTAATTTACAAAAATCATTAACAGTGTAGTGGCAGCCTAACTTTCCAGTTTTCATTGTGTTTGCAAGATAATGAACATGCCTGAAACTCTTCACCACAGATTGAACCTATAAAGACAGGAAAAATGTAGAGAATTTTAACGATCAATCAGTTCTACTTTGCAGCTTGGATTGATGGGTCAGACGGGAAACAGCTTCAGTGGTTCCTTCCCTGCATCCATCACCCAATCAGCCAGCAATTTTCATGCAGAAACCATCAACTTCATGTACAGCAAAACAGATAAAGTAGCTCCTTGAAGCTGAAAACTTTCAAATAATGAAATGGCAGCCCAGAGTCCTGATATAAACCTTGATGAACATCTCTGGAAAATCCTTGGTGATTAAGTTATGGTGAAAAATAATAAATGGTGGAAGAGACTGGAGAGGAGATTATCAAGATCACAACAGGCAAAGAGTTTCGTTCTTTTGTGGAAAACGAAATATGTTATTTTGAGGAATGCTGGTTGATGGTAACCATTGACTTCCATATCCTTTTCCTATTATGGAAGTCCTTTTTTCAAAAATTTTTTTTATTCTATATTCTCTTGTGTT
The DNA here is from genome assembly GCA_903798115.1 of Danio jaintianensis. NCBI lineage: Eukaryota > Metazoa > Chordata > Actinopteri > Cypriniformes > Danionidae > Danio > Danio jaintianensis. The sequence continues at coordinate 4,262,127 of CAIGQV010019087.1, forward strand.
CAACATAAGAAAGAAACTCATAAAGGTTTAAATCTTATTTCATTTTTGTGAAAACCATCTCTTTATTTCGAATTCAGCTTTTTTTTTTTCTTTTCATGGTAAAGAAATATGAGATTTAAACAACAGTAAAAAGCAATAGTAAGAAAACAGAAAACAAAACTAATGTTCAGTGGTCACTTACAGTGGTGGCATAAGCACACACAGAGGAATCTCTAACATTTACACACACGCAGCTTATGAATTCATTCATTCATTCATTTTCTTCAGCTTAGTCACCACAGTGGAATGAATCGCCAACTTATCCAGCATATGTTTTACACTGCGGATGCCCTTCCAGCTGCAACCCAGTACTGGGAAACATCCACTCTCATTCACACACACACTCATACACTACAGCCAATTTATAGTCTTTGGACTGTGGAGGAAACCCACACCAACACGGGGAGAACGTGCAAACTCCACACAGAAATGCCAACTGACAGCGACCTGCTGTGAGGCGACAGTGCTAACCACTGAGCCACCGTGTCACCCCAGCTTATGAATATGTTTTATATTTCCTATAACTGAACTGTACTGCATTTATAGCAACCTGGTGTATCAACTTTTACGCACATTACCACCTTTACAAAACCCTGTTATCCTTTTAATATTTATTTTAGCAAACATGTAGATTAACAATAGCCAATTGAAATATCAGATATATTTTTATAACATAATTTGCAAGCATGCGTGTGTGTAAACAGGATTTGTATGACTAGATTATTATGAAAAGATCTTGCATGGCACAGAATATGCCATAAAATATGTCACTTTTCAAATGAACCTTTGCAATGATATACATTACGTGTAACAATAGTTAAAGGATCATAAGCTATATTCATTGTGGAAGGAACATGGCGAAATAAAAAATGTATTAGGCTAAATTAAAAAATTAGTAAATTAAATAAATATATTTCTTTTCAGTGTGTGTTTACAGTATGTTAGACAGTGAATGGGCAGTACTGCTGAGTGTGTGTGTGCAGTGAATGGGCAGTGCTCGGTTGCTGTGCCTGTATTGTAGAGTTGGTACGGTAAACTGAGGCAGCATCAGTCTGTCCGGCGCCGCTGCCTGACAGCCAGCAATACATCCGATGGCGAACCACATACACATTTCTCTCGTAAAAGGCTTGGTTGGCGGCAGCAATTCTAAGCCGTATCTTCTTGATCCGAAAATGAAGTTTAGTCCCAGTTTACCTCAGCCTCCAGCCACATCCGATGCATTTCTTCTGTCGCTTTCCCAAATCGGCCGAGCCGATGCAGCACTTCCCTGTGATGCGGTAAGAGCAGCCGCAGCCTGTGCGTGTGTGTGTGCGTGTGTGTGTGTCTATTTACTTACTGCTTTATGAAGATATGAAGTCACTGGTATTTATAAAGACGACATTTAAAGTGTTATTTTCTCAAGGAGACATCTGCAGTTAGATAATAGCCAGTAGTAAGGCTGAGGCAGTGAATGAGCGGACTTTATTTCATTCAGAAAATGCAGGTACATCCACACCACGGTTAACCAAATCGATTTTATTCATTTAGTCATAGTTATCAAATAAATTCCCATTTAATGGCTGTTTAAATTGGCCGTTCATCCGTCAGACTAGTGATTGTAAACGGGAATAGCCTTCTTCATCGTTCGACTGTTCAGAAACAAATTATGTCATTTGTGTTATGGTTTCAGGTAGCCAGTTTGTCGTGTTTTCTTAAAATCAGTGAAATATAGGATATTATAGTTTGTATAGACATCAATCACACTAACCAGTTTGTATTTTATTATATTTCAATGGCATGTTTTTTTATTTATCCCAACATTTACCTATTTTTATTTTAGCCTATTATATTCCAATGGCATATTTCATGACTAGAAATGAGCATATAGATATTTAAATATACTTGCAAGGAAGTTAGACATACGATTATTTACCTTCTTAAATCATTCAAGTAGGGCTCAAATCATTAGGGCATAGGCTATGTTTGCTTTAAAGGCGTAACGCTTTAGTTTTGAGTGCGATGGATAGGTTTTGGGACACTGACGGTTTTCGGACGGAGTTGTTTAAATGTGCTCCTTCATTTTACGCTCAGTATTTTGATATAAACAGACATTTTACTCGGCCTTGCGCTTGCTATTCCAGTTATTTACTTTAAATATTTCACGTCAGTACAGTGTTTTCAGACTATGGGATATTAATATAACTGCATAAGTAGGATTGCTGCATAGATATATACATATCTATGGGATTGCTGTCCAGTAGCCTAGCTGAGGAGGAACAGTAGTAGGTCCCGTTTCCTTGGAAACCAAAAGACTGCTGCTTTCACCTCCATTTTCAAGACACGAGGTAAAAATACTCCTGTTATGTTTGTTATATAACCTAATATTATATGTGTTCGTTTGAATAATCCTACATGTGTGTAGTCTACATAATCGTGGCTTAATTTATACGAGAATTCTGCTTTGTATGTTCCCTGTGTAGGCATTGAAGCTGAAGTAGCCTAGTGGATTTTTGATTAAGTGCTCGTGACCGAATCAATATTTCAGTCACGTGATTGTGTATCAGTGTAACTTGATAATTTTATCTGTTAACACTGAGTGATGGATTAATAAATCATATAATGACTACATATTGATTATATGTAGACTCATGACTATAAAGCATAGTGATGGCCATTATTGCGATTATTAATTATAGGCAGGTTGCATCAATTATGTATGATATGCATGCTGTATACTATATAATACTGTAAAGTAGAGACCTACACTGACCATATGATTTTATGAGGAATAATTTAGTCTGCAGTAATGCTTTTCTTCGATTTTTTTCTTGTTCCTAGACTTAAAACTCTTACATCAAGAAGCGTTATTGTTTTATTTTCAGAAACAGTAAGTCAAAATTAATTTGTTTTTCATTAAAGCCAGCCAAATAATCTGCCACTGGGGTAAGTAAAGTATTCTTTTGGACTATGTAAACATCTTATGTGAAATATCTTAGGTTGGTACTAAATAATAATAAAAAAATAACATGCATTTTGTATGATCTCTCTTATTTGGTAAAATAATTTACATTTAGCAGATTCTGGCTTCAAAAATGTAACATCATACTAACTTTTATCTGTACTATTAAATATATAAAAGAATAAGCAATCTACTTTTATTATTTGACAATATAGTGGTTTGAAGGGTAGTGTCAATGCATAAAGGATTTAAAATTATGGTTGACCCTCTGGATATGCTCTGACATTTGTGCTTATTTCTTCTTGGTTGCTTTATTTCTGCGTTATTTTTTATAATTTTTTTGGTCAGGCAGTATATTTTGCTTATAGAAAAGACAGTTGGCCGTAATACAGTAGTTGATTAATAAAGTTCGGGCTTTTCTGAAGTTAAGGCTTTAGAATAAAATAAGTTGTTCACTGTATGTGTTTGCCTTTTGCCACATACCCTTAGCTATCATGTAACTTGGTTTCATTCAGCACAAACTAGGCTACAATGATATGCAACAAAAACAAATGTATACAATTATGTTTAACAGAGCAAGGAATTTTTCACAGTATTTCCTATAATATTTTTTCTTCTGGAGAAAGTCTTATTTGTTTTATTTCACCTAGAATAAAAGCAGTTTTTAATTGTTTTAAAAACATTTTAAGGTCAATATTATTAGCCCCCTTAAGCAATATCTTCTTTCGATTGTCTACAGAACAAACCACTGTTATACAATGAACTTGCCTATTTAACCTAATTAAGCCTTTAAATGTCACTTTAAGCTGAATACTAGTGTCTTGAAAAATATTATGTACTGTCATCATGGCAAAGATAAAAGAAATCAGTTATTAGAAATGAGTTATTAAAACTATTACGTCTAGAAATGTGTTGAAAAAATATTTCTGTTAAACAGAAATTGGGGAATAAATATACAGGAGGGCTAATAATTCAGACTTCAACTGTATGTTTGCTTTAAAAATAATAAAGATTATGTGTGGTTAGTAAGTTTGAGGAAAATAAAAGTCAAGGGAACAAAAAAAAAAACATACTTAATATTTCTGAAAACACACCTGACAAGATCAAGATTTGTTGGAATATAAACTACTGTACAATGTTAGTGTGTCCTCTGGAAACCATGGTAAAAAATATGTAAAATATTTTACGGCAAAAAAAGCAAATATCCTCATCCTTATGCTTGAAAACCCATTTTGATCTCTGACCCAAATACAACTAAGGTACATTCAAATAAAGTGTTACCAATGCAACAGTTACAGAAAATGTTTCAATTTAATCATGAACTGTGTCTTTGAGTGTTCTACTTTGCACTACTAGTTTAATGAAACACATCTGCTGCAGAGGTAAATATGAGGGGGAAAAAAATAACAATGGCCACATCTTACCCCATCTGTTCTTGTGTTTTTGTGATTACCCAGCTGGTAACCCTTCATTTTTATTATTATTATTATTATTTCTAGTGATGTTACCCATTCTCTGACGACATGGGCTTAATCAAATATCCTAGCACTCACCGGAACTTATGATATAGTTTAAAAATTCGCACACACATAAAAATATGATTTATTTCCTCCTAGCTACATTCAAACTTGTATTGAGCAATTCCAGCGTTATGGATGTGACATTTGCAGTAAAAACTCAAAACATAAATTCAGATAGAAAGTATTTGTTTGGGGTTATGAGTTAAAGGATCAGAAAAATATCAATCTGTAAACATTTTTTATATTTTAAATGAGGAAAATAAACATGCGTTATGGATGTGACCAAAAAAGTTTGCGAGTTTACAATATACAACATACTTTGTAGAAATTCTGTGAATTAAACTGCACAACCCAAAAGAAACAATGCTCATCAAAAGGATAAGAGTTGGCTCTCTATAGAACAAGAATGATTAATTTTATTTTATTGTACATTTTTGCATTTATGAGGAAAAAGCTTGGTTATGGATGTGACAGATGTGAAACTGGCACTTGTGTGACTTTGGAAAAATTAAATGTAATTGTTTTAAAACATTGACAGATACATTTTTGAGTATTTTTACAGTACTGTAAAATACAAGCCTACACAAAAAAATCTAGAAAGGGTTTCGCTATTTTGGTTGACATTTGCATGAAATTGCTCTATTGCATTCTACCTTCACTGTATTTCACTGTATTACAAACACACACACATAAAAAGAAGATTTTTTTTTCTCCTAGTGACATTCAAACTTGTATTACATTCTTTCTTTTGTGGAAGACAAAACTTAAAATGACACTGCTATAACCTCCCAAACTCACTTTATGTGATATTTTTTGAAGCACTTATGCTTATTTGAGTTCCTGAAAGTGTTTAATGCATTTTCGCAGAAGTTGAAAATGTTCAAAAAATGACTGCACAGTTGAATTGAAGCCCACTTAAGGGAGCAGGAGCTCTCAGTGCAGTCAAGTGAATGGGCAGATCATTTTAAAGGCCACATTAGATGCCACTGGAGTCAGTATAGAAGAGCAGTGTGGATACAATTGGAGGGTAGTTCCTTTATTGATTTCACATGTTGCCAGTCTCTGATTGCTCAACATGCTGAATCAAGAGAGTGCCAGGCTTTTACAGAGATCACTTCCACACGGTCCACTGGATAAAGTTAAGATGTGTGCCTGAGAATTTTCTCATAGCTGTGACATCAGATTTAAAAAAATATTAACATTCTGCTATTTATGCAAAGTAACTAGTTACTGTAATTTCTGCAGAAAAGTAAAGTACGGGATTACTTTTCATTTTCAGGTAATTTGACTACAGGTACTTATAATGTACTTCTTTAAATACTGTACATAAATTCAAAAGTTGTGGATCAATCAATTAAGAGAAGCAGAGTAATCCATTTATCATGTAGATTGAACATGCTTGGGGCGGCACCTTACAGCAAGAAGGTCGCTGGTTCGAGTCCTGGCTGGGCCAATTGTCATTTCTGTGTGGAGTTTGCATGTTCTCCCCGTGTTAGCGTGAGTTTCCTCCGGGTGCTTCGATTTCCCCCACAGTCCAAACACATGCGCTATAGGGGAATTGGATGAATTGGAAATGTGTAAGTGTGTATGGGTGTATGGGTGTTTTCCAGTACTGGGTTGCGACTGGAAGGGCATCCGCTGTGTAAAACACATGCTGAAATAGTTGGCGGTTTATTCCGCTGTGGTGACCCCTGATAATCAGGGACTAAGGAAAATGAATGAATGAACATGCCTGAGAAACAATGAATTGAGTCAGAATTTTGTGTCAATATATGGTATGCATAAAATATTGTGTCATTGCTTTGAAATGTCTTTTGATAAATATAATGTTTATTAGTCTTAAATTGTTACATTTTGTAATAAAGCTAAAATGTCCTGTTTGGCTCTGATTTAAGTCTTTGTCGAGTTTAATTTATGTTGTCTATGTTGAGATTTATATGTAGTTGAGATTTATCTCAACTCACATTAGTCAAACTGGCTAAAAATATTAAGTTAAATGTATTCATTTATTAAAATAAGTTAAAGTAACATAAAAACATTTGTTGTTATGACTTTTTGTCATATCACTTTTTTTACAGTGTATATTGCAACCCAGGCTCATTCTGATTACTTACCCCTATATACATTTCTGGAGAAAGCAAAATACGTCCCAGGAGCTACGTTTTTTTTGCAGTTTTTGTTTTCACGAATCCACCAGAGGCCGCTGTGTACACTTTTTCAGATCTCAAATTTCTCTCGTGAGTGCCATTTGCACCTGCTCTTCTCGCGTAAATCCACCAGAGGCCGCTGTCGACTGATTGACCCACTGACTGACCAACCGACCGATCCCCGCACCATCCCCCTTCCCTAAACCCAACCGATAGTTTTATCAAAAGCACCGATTGACCAACGCCCACCCACTTCCCTAAACCCAACCGCAGTGTTTTAAAAAGCAATCCAGAAAAAGAAATGCCCCCTGGTTTTTACCACGTTTTCTTCACCAGACTCGAACCCCGTTGTCGAGGTCAACTCCGCTCTGCGTCTCAAGTCCGCCAACGTACATGTCGAGCTACCGGTACCGATAACTGGTAACAGCGGAAAAGCCGTCCATATGGAGGTAAGCGGTCAGCTGGTAAGCGAGAAAGCGAGAAAAGGAACGGCATCACACCTCCCCTTATTGTTTGTTTTAAAGACGAAATGCAGCCATACGTAGCTCTGGCTACATAATTCACGATCTCCAGAATATACAGAATGTATATAGGGCTACTTTTTCAGAATGAGCCTATGTTGGTATATTGAATTGCCAAGTTGACTCATTTATTTGCGCCAACCAAAGTATTTTTGTGTAAAAGGCACCGTTTTATGGATTCTGACATGGACTATGAGAGGCCAAATGTCGAGACTATCAAGTGTGTGGTGGTTGGGGACAATGCAGTTGGAAAGACGCGATTGATCTGTGCCCGGGCCTGCAATGCAACTCTAACACAGTACCAACTACTTGCCACACACGTGCCCACAGTCTGGGCAATAGATCAGTACAGAGTCTGCCAGGAGGTGAGGAGTGCCTGATACCATTTTCTTGTTCATTCACAGATCTTATATAAAAGAAAAGTTGATGAAAAAGCATGTGATGAATCAATAATCTGATTGAAAATGTGCTGTACGCAGTTTCTCGGGTAAATCTCCATGCATGTGATAGGTGTGTCTCTCCGAACAGGTTCTAGAAAGATCCAGGGATGTGGTGGATGATGTCAGTGTGTCTTTACGTCTCTGGGACACCTTTGGGGACCATCATAAGGACCGCAGATTTGCATATGGCAGGTCAACATGGATTATTATTACTCTGCTTCATCAAATATATTTGTCACACTTTATTTTAAGGTACAATTCTCGCTATTAACAAACTATTAACTATGACTTTTAGCTCTAAAAATGCCTAATTTGCTGCTCATTAATAGTTATTGAGATAGTAGTTGAGTTTAGGATTGATTAGAATGCAGAATATGTACTTATTAATTACTAATAAACAGCCAATATTGTGCAAATAGGCAAGTAATAAGCCACTAGTTACTAGGGGGAATTGGTCCCTATACTGAAGTGTTACCAATATATATTGATACTCCTTAAAAATTACTAATGATATTGTTTATCGTTCTTCAGTTTTAATGTTGTCCTTTTCTCCTTACTGTTCCATGTCACAGATTTTGTGAATATGTAAATACTAGACAAAGCAGTACAGTACCTCCAATAACCAGTATTGTTTGCAAAATTCCCACAGTTGTGGCATTCTGCGGAGCTGTATAAGAATAAAATTTGCTTTTACTGACAAGCTTTGCAGATGTAAAAGGTGACCCAGCAATATAAACATTTGTTTTTGTATACATTATTGAGTTGTCTTTGGTTTGTTAACAGGTCTGATGTGGTGGTGTTGTGTTTCTCCATTGCAAACCCAAACTCACTGCACCATGTAAGGACGATGTGGTATCCTGAGATCAAGCATTTCTGTCCCAGAGCTCCTGTTATCTTAGTGGGCTGCCAGCTCGACCTGCGCTACGCTGACTTGGAGGCAGTGAACAGAGCTCGCCGCCCACTGGCCAGGTAAAATACCATGGTAACTGCAACTTTCAGATGTATGTTGTAAATCAGAGGTGTCCAATCCTGCTTTGACCCTGTCAATTCTGCAGTATAGCACCGAGCTGGGCAACTCTGACCCTTGAGATCCAATTTTTCTGCACTGTTTAACTCAAAGCCTGATTAAACTCATCTGCCTATAGCTTTCGGGTAGGCATGGTCAGACTGCTCTTTGGCCTCATTGACTTTCATTCATACGCATACGAATGTGCCAGATCGGAAACCCAAGCTCATGAGAAAAGTTTTGCATTTCGCTGTGTTCCAAAGTTCAAGTTTGGTGAACTCTGAAGTTTGGTATGGATTTTTTCAGTAAATAATGACTTGCATTTCAGTTTCTTCCTTTAGCAACAATATTGAATACATTTAAGTTGTATAAAATAATCTTATACTATTTTTATACTATTTTATACTATCTTTCCAGGCAGCATTTTCAACTTTTGGAGTCAGTAGAACAGCGCTGGGCAAATCTGGGCCCGGTTGCGTGAAAGTCCTTAAGCTAAGAAATCCCTTAGTTTGAAGGTTAAGGGTACCCTTAGTAAAACTTGGGTTGCAAGAACAAAAACGGAAGGGTCAACTTAAGGAATTTAAGGCTGGCATTAAGTATTTCCCCTTAATGATCTAAGTGTACCCTTAACCATTGCTACAAAGTCCTTAGTAACCATTTCCCTTTAACAAATTTAAGGGACCAAAACAGCTGCCTTAAATGAGCAAATGACACTCAAAATGCAAGCATTCTCACCCAAATAAAAATGTTTTAGATAAAAAACTTGCAGGATTGTAAAAAAAAAGATGAATAATTTATTAAAACCAATTAATGAACAATCTAATATGCACAGCGTGTCGATAGCACATCTGCGCAGGAGTACATCCATATGAAGTTGCAGTTTCAGTGCAGCTTTAAAAGGCTCTACGTGATCCCAGCCGAGTTTTATAGGTCCTCCATACATAATGTCGAGATTGACTCGATAAGGGAAATAAAATGGCACAGATCGAGGTTTGTTGTGATTTGTTTACGTATCTATAGCAAACGTGAAATGAAACTACTGTGAAATGCTTAGAGCATTCGCCGCAATCAAAGTTCAAAGTAGCTTAATGTTTTGGTCTAGTCTATCTACTTATGCATAAACTTTTTAAGTTTTACAAATTTATACTATTCAATAAAAGATTGGTCAAGATCTGTCAAGGGCATCCAGAAGTTTCGGTTTTGGTCTAGAATTTTCATTGCGGTGTGTCCTTGCTCTTCAAGTGGATTGAAGGCCAGAGTCACCCACTCTATGCACTAAAAACTTCTAGGCTTGTGTGTTGGACATTGTTGGAGTCTACTGAGGCAGTATATGCTATTAAAGAAAGTAAGTCATACATTTGGAATAACACAAGGGTGGTAAACAATGACGAAATTCAAATTTTAGAGCATTAGTACCTTGACACAATGTTGTTTTTTGTTTCAGACCCATTAAATCCAATGAGATATTGGCACCAGAGAAAGGCCGTGAGGTGGCTAAAGAACTAGGCGTCCCTTATTACGAGACCAGCATAGTGGCTCAGTTCGGGGTTAAGGACGTTTTTGACAATGCCATCCGTGCAGCCCTCATCTCCCGCCGCCATCTGCAGTTCTGGAAGTCACATTTACGAAATGTTCAAAGGCCGCTCCTGCAAGCCCCCTTCCTTCCTCCTAAACCCCCTCCACCCATTATAACAGTTCCTGCTCCTCCAAGTAACATCGAAGAGCATCCAAGCCGCCTTTTGGAGGATCTTCTCTGTGCAGATGTGATCTTAGTCCTCCAGGAACGCCAGAGAATCTTCGCTCATCGTATTTACCTCGCCACATCTTCTTCCAAGTTCTACGATCTCTTCTTGACTGAACCTCGTGGCACTGAGGAGACCGAACGGGAGCGCGAACGACCTAGAGGACCCCCACTTTCTGGCCGCGATTTGCTGATGCGCGCAGCTAGTTTTGACATTTGTGAAAGCAGTGACAATGGAGATAGAGCAAACTTGCGTGCCTGTACGAGTGATGGAACTCTTAAATGTGACGGAGATCGTCGTGGTCGTCTACTCCCTGCCTTGAGTCGCGCTTTCATTAGCATCCAAGAAGAAATGGTGGATGACCCTGTGACTTTCAATCCGAGAAAAATGACTGTTGTGCACATGGACCCTTCAATGCAACCTGGTCCGTTCAGATCAGTGCTGCGGTACCTGTACACAGGTAAACTGGACGAGCGGGAGAAGGAGCTAATGCAGGTGGCTCACATCGCTGAGCTGCTGGAAGTGTTTGACCTGCGCATGATGGTGGCTAACATTCTGAACAATGAGGCATTCATGAATCAGGAAATCACCAAGGCCTTTCATGTGAGAAGAACCAATCGGGTCAAAGAATGTCTGGCCAAAGGGACCTTCTCTGGTGAGAGGCATGTGATCTGTGTGTTGACATGGTAGTTACTAGGGATCAGCCAGGATGATAGTCTAGTAATACAAACAAGCACCTAGTGGATTATTTAGTTGGACAAGTTAGGTTTTCAAAATTGTTGCTGTAACCTAAATGCAAGGTTCCCACACTTTCACAAACAGCAGTTTCAAGAAGTTTTTAAAGCACCATTAATTTTAAATCAGGCACCTTTGTAATTCATACCCCAGCATATGTAGCACCATTAAAGTCCTTACCGTACTTAACATTTCACTTACGCTTAAAATTTACATTACATTAAAAAGTAATTTTGACCATTTTAAAAAGACAAGTTCAAAGTATTTTAATAAAATTTGTTGAATTCAATACTGGTGATATTCAAATGCAGTTTCTGACATATTGATAAAAAAATGTGCATTATTTGTCAGTGTTATTGTACAAGATTTAACTTTAAGATTTTTAATTTTAAGAATTTCTCTTTTTTTTTGTTCTATTTTTGACAGTTGAGTACAATTGTTTTAATAAAACCATAAACAAATTTAATTTCAAATTTAATTCAAGCACTCTTAAAGACCTTTGTTTGTTTTTAATTACTTTCAAGGCCTTGAATCCATACGTCTGAAATTTAAGTACTTTTAAGTACTTTCAAGAAGTGTGGAAACCCTGTAAATGTAATTTCTCTGAAATTGACCAAAGAAACTCAGAGATCAAAAGAACAATTTCAACCAAATAGAATATCAGAAGAAATTTTTTATTAAAAAAAAAAAAAAATCCATTCAAAATGGTTTTGAATTAAATCACTGAACAACAAATAATTTGAATGAATTCACGAAGGAAATTCAAATAAATAATGGTTTGGGAAACCTAATGGGGCATTTAAATAACAGCAATCATAATGTCGCTCAATTTAACTAATAGCCAAAGAATATTTTGTCCAGTCCTTAAAATATGTAGATCTTTATATGGTGGCTATCATTGTTAGCTTATTTGTTTCTTACACTGACTGCACTAACTACATGGCATTTAGACATAAGCTACGTTTCCACCCAAAGATGCAAATTAGATTTTTGTGCAAAACTGGAATATTGCATAAAACATTAGCGAATAAAGCAACATTTCCATCCAATGAGTCAGAGAAAACAAAATCGGCACTTTCAAATAAACCGGGTCCAAATATCAAAAAGAAAAATGGAATTTGCTGTGGTAGGAGAAGCCACTGTGGGCCTTTTTTCTTATATAATAAATAACTTGCACCTTAGAAAACGAAGACGAAACTCAATGAACACTCAACATAGTTCTGGAGGTAATAATAATGACCCACTGTGATGACAGACTTCGGCAAACACATTTTATAATTACCAAAACCACTTTTCATATATTTTGTATAGTATGGTCGGTCCACTGGTTTGTCCATTAATGTCGTCCCATTGCACTTATTTTTGTTATTACATGATCTATTAAACATAGGCTCATTCTGAAAACGTAGCCCTATATACATTTCTGGAAATCGCGAATTATGTATCCAGAAATACGTATGGCTGCATTTCGTCTTTAAAACGAACGCTACGGGGCGGTATGATGCTGTTACTTTTCGCGCTTACCTCCGCATGGACGACTTTCCCGCTGTTACCAGTTTGTCCAGTGGCTCGCCATGTACGTTGGTGGACTTGAGACGCAGAGAGGAGTTTACCATGACAACGGGGTTCGAGTCCGGTGAGGAACTGTTCCAGAAAGCGTGTAAGACAAAACAGAATCCAAAAAATAATATAAACAAGTAAACAACAGGGTGAGAATGTGGTAAAATCTGAAAACATGGTAAAAATCAGGTGAGAGCTTTTCTTTTTCTGGATTGCTTTTTAAAACGGTTGGGTTTAGGGTAGTGGGTGGGTGGGCGGGTCAATCGGTGCTTTTGAAAATACTATTGGTTGGGTTTAGGGAAGGAGGATTGTGGGTCAGTCGATTGGTCAGTCAGTCAGTCAGTCAAACAGTCTGTCAACAGTGGCCTCTGTTGGATTTACTCGAGAAGAGCAGGCGCGAGTGGCAGTCGCGAGAGAAATCTGAGATCTGAAAAAGCATACACAGCAGCCTCTGGTGGATTTGTTAAAACAAAAACTGCAAAAAAACTTACCTCCTGGGACGTTTTACGTTTTCAGAATGAGCCTGGGTTGGATCTGTTAAACAAAATCACATGATTTTTTTGATGCGCATGCAGAAATTTATTCTGTAAATGTACTTTCGTTATAGTTTATACACATTTTTTCATATCGGATAAAAAGTTTATTCTACTCAGTTGTGTGTATATGTTTTGTATACGCATTTTCTAAATTGATGATATCCCAATATGCGCATAAAAAAATTATATGAATGTAAACAGCTGTTGACTAGTTTTGTTGTCCCTTTGCTTTTTTTTTGCAAATGTCACCAATATCACCACAATAATACTGTCAGCTGTATATTAAAAAGCTAAATTTTGCCCTTCTGGTATCTACACACATCATGTGCGCAGTGCTCATTTTAGCAGAGCATCACTTAGCATAACCAAAGCAATTTTTTAATATGGCCTCAACCAGAATTTCCCTTCAAGCTATTTTCCCCTTTACTTCAGCTCAATTATTCACCCCCATAGAGAAAAACAAGCCCACCTATTTTGTCAGCTGGCTTTCGGTTTCACAATCAGTGCTGTTCTGGCTTTTCAACACTCTCAGGGTTTAGAGGACATCAAGCTGTCTTGTAATGCTGACCTAGCTTTTCCCTCTCCTAACATAAACACTGAGCATTTCTATTTATTTATACTCAAGTGAAGCACTATAATTGAGCTTTAGTGGAACATAATATTGAGCCACTGTCAAAAAATTGGAGAATACGGTCTTGTATTTCAGATTAATACTTATATTCCAGTTATGTTTCAGATTTTTTTTAAATTTCGGTTTAGGGAACTAATAAGATACTACAGCAAATATAATACAGTAAGTGATCAACATATACATTCATTCATTCATTTTCTTTCAGCTTAGTCCCTTTATTCATCAGGGGTCACCACAGCGGAATGAACCGCCAACTTATCCAGCATATGTTTTACACAGTGGATGCCCTTCCAGCTGCAGCCCAGTACTTGGAAACATCCATAAATACTCATTCACTCACATACACTACGACCAATTTAGTAGAGGTGCTCCGATCAAGAATTTTGGGGCCGATCACCGATTACCAATCACTTGAAGCCATATCGGCCGATACCGATCACCGATTACAGGGTCTAATTGAAGCCTTTTATTAATCATTTTTAAAAAAATGTATATTACAAATATCATATGACAACTGTATTTATTGACAAGCAACATATCAACCTAAAACAGAGCAGCCTGTGCTTGGTTAGCTAATAAGAACAGTTTAGAGCAGAGATGACAAAACTAGGGTCCATGGGCCACAGTTGGCATGATAACCTTTGATTTGGCCCTCCATCCCCTCTGAGAAGAGAGGCAGAATGTTGGGGGTAATGCCTTTAATACACATTGTCATTTTAATGTAACCTTTAATTTGTTTGATTTATTGTTAAGATACAGATTTCATGAACATACTGTTGTTGCTCAACGGATAGAGCACAATTCAGAAGTCATTGGTGAGCAAATCAAGGAAAAGGCAGGTTCAGCTTGACATTATACTCCATTGTGTTATAAATAGAATTTTTATGTTTTCATTATAATAGATTCATTATAAAATGTAAAACAATATATAATGCATTAATTTGATTAAAGTAATGTTTTCTATTTATTTTGAAATAAAAGAGAAAATTATCCATGGCAACTTTGTAATACAGTTTGATATATTTACCTTGGGCTCATGGCTCTCAATCAAGTTTGGTTTTTGGCCCTTCATAAGAAAAGGTTTAGCAGTTAAAGGCAGATAAAAATGCCAGCAAAAAAGGCTATAGCTAAAAAAATTTCAAATCAGTCAGCTCATATGTTTGTAATATACTCTCTAATATCAGAAAGCAGTCCAGACCTGGGAGCTTTAGTGCATCAGAGAAATGTCTTCATAGCTTTTTATTAATATGAAAAAATAATAATAATTGAACGTGTATTTAATCAAAAACATTAGGTTAGGTTACAGCTGAACCCATTTAGAAAAAAAAAGTAACAGAGAAATAATACATGTTAATATTATTATTACTATAGTAATAGTAGTCATCTACTACTAGACGGGGCAAGTCATAGTCAGTTACATAAGCACATAGGGCATGTTTCACACACCATGTTCTTGAACAAAGTAAAAAAAAAATTGTCTCGCGAGTTTTCCATCATCTGATCGGCCATTCTCGATCGGCCTTCGTGGAGACAGCCGATCAAACTCCCCCAACCGATTATCGGCTATTGGGATCGGTGACCGATCAATCGGAGAACCCTTACAATTTAGTTTATTCAATTCACCTGTATCACATGTCTTTGGACTGTGGGGGAAACTGGAGCACCCGGAGGAAACCCACGCCAACACGGGGAGAACATGCAAACTCCACACAGAAATGCCAACTGGCCCAGCTGGGACTCGAACCAGCGACCTTCTTGCTGTGAGGCGACAGTGCTAACCACTGCGCCACCGTGTCGCCACTTTGGAAATATTTGAAATATAATAAAAAATTCACAGAAGGACTAATAATTTTAACTTCAACTATATATACTTGTTGATCAGAGAGTGTTTGTATAATATGGATATCATGATTGTTAATAATAATACAATAATGACTTCTGTTGTGTGCTGCAGATGTGGTGTTCAAGTTAGATGACGGCACCATCATGGCCCATAAACCGCTTCTCATCTCAAGCTGTGATTGGATGGCAGCCATGTTTGGTGGACCGTTCGTGGAGAGCTGTACAAAAGAGGTACTGTGTATTCAACTTTAAAACGGATGATTCTGTTCTATATTTTAATGCACGCCTCATTTAAAATTCATTATTATGGAATATAATCTTTGATAGCAATCCAATTTTTTTTCTTTACATCTGAGTCCTCTTTAGATTTAAGTCCTATTTATATTTATAAATCAAATCTTTTTTAAACGCCATTATGCCTTCTGTTTCAAATTTAATTCAAAAAAATATTGTTGCACACAATGTACTTGGTCTTCTCTTGTCTGATGGACAATTTTTCATTAAAAAGTGAAGGTCTTACACTATAATTGTACATAATTTAGTATAAAAATCCACCTTCAGCTCATATTTCACATCTTTTTTGCTGTGAAATCATAAAAATAATAAATATTATGACCAAAAAACAAACTTTATAGTACAACTTTACATAATTTAGTATAAAAATCCACCTTCAGCTCATATTTTACATCTTCTTTGCTGTGAAATCATAAAAATAATAAATATATTGACCAAAAAACAA
>CAIGQV010019087.1:4278532-4294493 GCA_903798115.1 Danio jaintianensis
TGTGAAATCATAAAAATAATAAATATATTGACCAAAAAACAAACATTATAGTGTAACTCTACATAATTTATTATAAAAATCTACCCTCAGCTCATATTTGACATCTTCTTTGCTGTGAAATCATAAAAATAATAAATATTATGACCAAAAATAAATAAATATAAAATACGAAAAACAAAACAAACAAAAAAATAAATAAATATAAAGAAGGTAGTGCGTTTCTTAGCTTTATCTTTGTGGCCAGGGATTCTCATTCAGGTTTAGGTCGGGACTCTGTGCTGGTAGATTCAAGGATCTGCTTTAACCAGTTTTTCCTGCATGAAAAGTGCTGGACTGGTGGATGAATGCTGGGAAAGGATCACGTTACAGAAGGAGCATTTTTCATTCACTCTGCCATGTATCTGAATAAGAGACTCAAGTCCTTCTGTAGAGAAATCTGATATATGAAAATATATGCAAATTACATAGTTGAAGTTTGAATTATTAGCTCCCCTGAATATTTTTTCCCCCAATTTCTGTTTAATGGAGAGAAGATTTTTTCAACACATTTCCAAAAATATTTGTTTTAATAACTTATTTCTGATTTCTTTTATCTTTGCCATGATGACAGTACATAATATTTTACTAGATATTTTTCAAGACGAAAACATATTATTAATTTATTATTAAAAATATTAAATTTCCTTGAAAAACAAAAATCACAGGAGGGCTAATAGTTTTGACTTCAACTGATTTCTATATGGGGAAAACACCATCAAACACTGCCTCCTCCACCTTCTGCTCACTTTTGTACACACATTGGGTTCAGTCTTTCCCTTGTTTGATGATTCCTCTGAAATCAGTCATGCATGTTGCTTTAAGAGGTGACAGATTTGATCCCCATTCATGTTTTGTCAGGTGCTGTTTCCTAACACTACGCGGAGCTGCATGCGTGCTGTGCTGGAGTATCTCTATACGGGACGCTTCTGCTCTCGGCCAGATCTGGATGCCATGGAACTCATTGTACTCGCAAACCGTCTCTGTCTGCCTCACCTGGTCGCGCTGACAGGTACGCAAATAAACCTGCACACACACCATTTTTTTGCTGAGGCGATAATTCACAGTCTGAGTCTGATTACCAAAATGCGCTCATACACTGTAAAAAATGCTGTGTTCCACACAATTGATTTGTGTTAAATTTGACAACAAATTTAAGTAGATTGAACATAAAACAATTAAGTTGTCCCTCCAAAAAAAACTCAATAATTGTGTTGTTTCAGCTCATTTAAATAAGCAAACATCATTTTTTTGAGTTTATGATATGAACAATGAACAAAATTCTTGAGTTTTTTGGGGGACAACTTAATGGTTTTATGTTCAATCCACTTAAAGAGCCCCTATTATGGGTTTTTGAAAATGACCTTCCATGCAGTGTGTACCACAGCTCTAAGTGAAGTGAAATATCCAGCTAAGGCTTAAATCTGAAAGTGCACCGTGTTTAAAACTATTGATTCATCTATAAAAGAGTCGACTCATAGTGGTTCAAATGAATCGGCGCGGTAACGAGTCTTTAGCCGTGCCGGCGTGACGTCGATAAGGAACTCAAGCCCCGCCCATTTGTTGCGCACGCAGACCCGGGAAAATTGAAACCCCCGGCCCCGCCCACAAACACTGTAGAAAGAAAAAGAGGAAGACAAACACTGTAGCAGATCCCAGTTAAATCGTGTCGCGAAGACGCTGTGCTCTGAAGTGTGAGGGAAAGTTAGTGTTATTTTCCCTACCCAAAGATGAGGCTGTGAAGAGTCAGTGGTTGAAGTTTATTTTTGCAAAAATACCTCAGCATTATAGCCCAGGCCTTGTGCTGTGTTCCCACCATTTTTCTGACAAGTGCTTCAGCAAACTACATGCTTACAACAGGGGATTCGTCGGAAGGATCAGAAAAGACTATTGATGTATGGGACTTTGTCAGAGCTTGACAGGAACTTTACAGTACACAGTTCATGGATCAGTTTTCTCTAGCTTGCAAAGTATGTATTTAATTGTGTTTTGTTACTTGTAACCGCTTGTACTGCATCTGTATCTTTTTATTCTCATATCGCGTCTAAAACCACGCTGAAAACGCAACGCGTGCCGCTTTGTATATGGATTTAAATGTGTTTGTGAGCTCGCGATCCACTGCCATTTGTCGTTGCTATGGCCACCATCAGCTGTTCCTACACATGTGCGGCGGTCAAGTTTCAAAATAGTTCAGCTTTTGCCACTGTGTGGATTAATACTGAATGTGTGTCACTGTTTTTACTTATGGTTAAGAATAGAGCAATATGCTGGTGTTAAACTGCATTGCTTTAATGCACTCCTGCATTAGGCTCACACATGCACTCTGCACTCTGACTACTTCAAAATTGTTGATAAGCTGTAGTGGGCGTTTCTCTCTGTCTCACGCTGAATGCAGTTGACCAATCACAACAGACTGGGTCATCGGACCAATCAGCACAGATTAGCATCGCGCTAAGGAGGGGTTTGGGAACAAATGAATCGCTGAACGAATCATATGGGAGTCATTGAGATAATTAGGTAAAAATAAATGCATATTATAAGACAATGAAAGTGTTTTTTGACCTTGCATGCATATCAGACTGTTGTTGGAGACCCCCAAAACCACAATATGACCTTTTTTAATGCATAATAGGGGCTCTTTAAATTTGTAAAAACTAATAAGTTAACTTATTTCCTTCATGTTGTTCCACTACAAATCGATTATGTGGAACACAGCATTTTGTGCAGTTTAATGTTATAAACTGACAATCTTCCATTTTGTCCAAGCGATCTTCAAAGCAGTGTCTTGAATAATTTCCCAGTGAAAGCTTTATAATAAAATGTGCAAATTTGAATAAAGGATAAACATTTGAATTAATGAACCACAGATAAATAAACATATATTATTAATGCAAATAAAATATTAAGCTAAAAAATAAGTGTGCTAAATTCTGTTTTGTGTGTCTTCCGTAGAACTGTACACTGTGACGGTTCTGACTGAAGCTGCTATGATGGGAGCTGATATAGATGGAGATGTTCTGCTCTATCTGGACATGGCCCAGGTAAGCGTACTGTACTGTACCCCTGACTGAGAGAATGAAAACACTGCCAAGTGAAACACAATTGCTTTAACACCCCAAAAGGTAGCTGTTTGGAAAGCCTGATACTAGCCTGTCACTTAATCTGGTGGTAGCTGATGTGAGGTAAATATATAGGTAAACAACCCATCAAAGACAATATAAGATAAGTTACTAATAGTAAAATAAAAGAAGAAGGACTGTCCAACTGGCTTATTCAAAAACTGTTTAACAAATAAATAATTAAATACTGGTACAATATCAATTAGCATCAAGTATTCCAGGGAGATTGTACAAATAAATAGGGGTAATTAGGAACCAATAGAGATTGAGGTTGGTTTTATATTCACACATTCAGACTTCCTCCTAATTAATATGATTTCAGAAAAAATATTATTAGCAAATTCCTTATAGGGAAATCATATAAAAGACTATCAAAGTACAACATTGTTTTACAGTCAATTAAATAGTGCTAATATTGTTTGAAGTTTTGAAGTCATACTTACATGCGATTTTAGACCGAATATTCAAAGTAGCAGTAAACTGTCATGATTCATGTGTCTAGATGTTGTCGATAGGTGCTGCGCAGATCGATCGAAATCTGTCTTAAAGCGGTGCATGCCGGTTAGAAATTTTGTCTGGCTTGACGCTGCGCCGACGCCACGTGACTGTCACATGTGGCATCAAAGTACCGCAACAGCGCTCCGAGATCAGACGATTGATTGAACCGGTGCAGCGTCTGAAGAGCGACTGCAGGAGCTGCGATGACGACACCGATATTACATGATTGGCTGAGTTCACCGCATGACAACAACCACGTGTGTTTCGGGTGTATTATTGGACACATTTCCAAACAAACGATTAACTTTTTATGCCATCTCTATCTTGCACACATCATGCTTATTAAAAGACTACAAATATTTTACTGCAGTAGGCATAATCATCTTTTTTGTTAAATAATTTGTTTCTAAAGGCTAGATTGGTTTATTTTCGATCATTTTCATAAAGACCCTTTACTGTATTCAGCTCCATATACGATTTAAATGATATATTTTTAGTGAATAACCAAATATCAACTCAAATAAGTCTTATAGACTTGTAATATAATAGTCATCATTGATCATGCCACCCCCATAACGTTTTATTAACAAATTGAGATAAATAATTATTCTATAAAATAATTTATATATTTATAAAATAATTTCATCCTGTCAAGCCGTTTACAGAAATTTAAAAGTAACATTGATATATCGTGCTTTTTCTGTGAAATTTCCACTGAAACTGTAGCTCACTTATTTTGGGAATGCCCTTTTGTTCAATCTTTTTGGATTAATGTGAATCATTTTTATTAACAGACACCTTGCTATATATATATATGTTTTTTTGTTTTATTGTTGTTGCAATAAATAAATAAATCATTGATCTCGCCATGTGATCTGTCATCATGCAGCAAACTACGCGCCCCGAGGTGTCTAAACTGACAGCCTCATTTTCAGCTCCGCCCCCGCCTGCGCTCGGCTAATCTCGTTGATTGCCGACTGCAGTCGTGGTTCAAGTCGAACGCACCTGTTGTGTATTTGTTCCCCATGTGTTGTGTTCCATGTGCTTCTGTTTTTCATGTGACTCCCCTGTTCTGTTTTTCCGCCATTTGTTAATGTTCATTAGTTACACCTGTGTCACACCCCCTGTATGTATTCAGTTTAATCATGTCTTGTGTATCTATACGCCTGAGTTTGTTTAGTTCTTTGTCCGGGATTTCATTGTCACACTCCCTGTCCTGCCTGCGTTTGATGGTCCTGTTATTGTGTAAATAAATCTGCGTTTTTGATGAATCCTGAGATCCATGCCTTTGTGAGTGAGCAAACCTGTGACATAAACAATATATGGACGGTTAAAATGAACAAATGTGCGAACTTCAATCCAATAGAGCAGTACTTTTTAGCATCTGAAAATGTATGACAATGTTTTTTCATCTGTGTGATCGTTCCCATTAGTTCCACTGTGCTCATCAGCTGACCGACTGGTGTCTCCACCACGTCTGCACCAACTACAACAGAGTGTGTCGCAAATTCCCTCGTGACATGAAAGCCAAATCTACAGGTAATTTAACAGATCATTTAACTGCCCATTTATAGTTATTATGTAGACATGGCAACCTTAGGGTGTGTTCACATTTGAAGTTTTTATTTATCTTCCTTCTTGTGGTCCAGACCAAACAAGTGTGCTTGAACGTTGTGTTTTTTTTTTTATGGACCGATCTTGAGATTTTGGTTCCTTTAGATGTCTTTATCTATGTTGTTTCAATATTTCAGTTGAACCACGTGGAAGTGGAGTGAAACTAGCAGAACATTTGCACCAGAGTTTTGATCAAACCTTATAAATTTGATTGCTGTCCTTTCACTCCATAGAAATCGGAGTAAGAGCTGAGTGATATGACATGGTGCATAAATGTGCATTAAACGCTTATACTCAGCAGTTTACATGTGTTTGTTGCTTCATTACAAACTGCACATGTGTCTCATTACAAAGAAATATGTCAGATTGCACAATACACACGTTAAAACAGCAAAAGATACATTTAAACAGACCTTATGCCTCTTTGAATTAATTTTGAATCCGTATATCCTGCATTTTGCTTTCTGATGTGGTCATGCTCCTTTACTTTTCCTTGCATCCTGTCTCATTTTCAAAATAAGAATCACACATACATAGTAAGTATAATACAAGCTTAAATAAAATTCATTCATTTTCTTTTCGGCTTAGTCCCTTTATTAATCTGGGGTTGCCACAGCGGACTGAACTGCCAACTTATCCAGCATATGTTTTACACAGCGGATGCCCTTCCAGCTGCAACCCATCACTGGGAAACATCCATACACACTCATTCACACACATACACTACGGACAATTTAGCTTACCCAATTCACCTGTACCGCATGTCTTTGGACTGTGGGGGAAACCAGAGCACCCGGAGGAAACCCATGCGAACACGGGGAGAACATGCAAACTTCACACAGAAATGCCAACTGACAACTGGCTCCTTAAATAAACTTAAAGGGGAAAAATATATGTTGTTAACTTTGATAAGCCAACTTAAAATACTGTTAAACTTGATCTTTGGGGTAATATCACCGGGAAACCTTGTGGCCAATTAATTCTGCCTGGGACATGCATATTAATGATCCTGTGTGGAACGTCACAGCCTGTGTTTATTTCTGAATGGCCTGTTTTTTACCATGATATCAAACTCACAGAATTTACATGAGAATGACGAAACCATGGTGTTGAGTCTCCTATGCCATTTCTAAGTATTAAACACTTATTATTCAGCTATGACTATTTATATTAATTCTGTGGCACCTTTAATATGCAAAAAATCCATATATATATATATATATATATATATATATATATATATATATATATAAACTTAATTGTTTTGTGTTGGGGCAACATGAAGGAATTGTGTTGGTGTAACTACTTGGTTAGTATCTATCAAACTATCAAAATTCCCTTTGAACCAATTATGTCAAATCATTTTCATTTGACTTACCATGTGAATTGAAGTAGTTGAATGAACTTAATAACAATTCATGGGAAAGTTTTCTTCATTTAAATAAGTTCATTCAACTACTTCAATTCACATGGTAAGTCAAATGAAAATGATTTGACATAATTGGTTCAAAAGGGATTTTGCTAGTGGCATCTATTAGCCTAAAATAAGTTGAAATAACAAAATTAAATAAGTTGAAATAACTCAATTTGAATGAGTTGAAATAACTTAATAACAGTTCATGGGAAAGTTTTCTTCATTTAATTAAGTTCATTCAACTACTTTTTAAAAATTTTTATTCAACTACTTTTTTTTTATGCACTGTAAAAATGTTGGGTTCCACACAATCAATTTGTGTTGGTACAACATGAAAAAATTAAGTTAGTTTTTACAAATTTAAGTGGATTGAACATAAAACAATTAAGTTGTCCCCCCAAAAAACTCAAGAATTCTTTTGTTTTAGCTCATTTCAAACAAGTAGCTTGAACAAGCAGCAAACATATATTTTTTGAGTGTGTAAAGAGTTTTTAGCTTCTTTTTTTTTTGCGTGTCTAATTAAATGGTTATATCATTTTTTAAATGACCTCTGCATTAAAAGCGCACATCCATCACCGATTTTGGTGGCCTCAATGTGTTTTGCAGAAAACCAGGAGCATTTTGAGAAACATCGCTGGCCTCCGGTGTGGTATCTAAAGGAAGAAGACCACTATCAACGGGCTCGCAAGGAGCGTGAGAAAGAAGATTACCTGTACCAAAAGCGTCAGTGCAAACGCAAGTGGCTCTTCTGGAATCTACCGTCTTCACCGTCCTCCCCGTCTTCTCCTGGATCCTCTGCAGTCATCTGATCGGCTCTCAGGGTGCAAAATCCAGCCCCTAAATGCAGGATATTAACACACGATGAGGAATCACAGCCTTTTTCAGCTATACAAGATTACTTTTTCAAGTTTCTGTTAAGCAAAAATACCCAAGCCCTGCTTTTAGCTGCTGAAGAACACGCAAAAATCAAACAAGAAAGAGAACACAAGTAATCAAAGCACATTTTTTTGAGTTCTCTGCTTCTACGCTGGTCGGATTTCTCATCAAATCAGCTTTAGCAGATCATATCCTGCAGCAGTAGAGCTTAAATACCTGTTCGCCTCTACTGTTAGCATCCCAAAAAGCTGCATCTGTATAGAAACATACTCGTAATTTAAAGTGCTTTTTAGCTCTAAAGGACGTGAACACTGGAACGTTTTAGAGCAACCAGCAAACGTGACAAACCTGAATTTCTCAGTGTTTTGGCAGTCTACAATCAAACCACTTCGACAGACCCACGTTCTCAAAGATTCAGTTCGACGACTAAAGGTATTATCATGACATTTAAAGGCTGTAAGAAAGGATCCATGGCAAAATGTTGATTAGCACAGAAAATAATATTGCTGTGGGCATTTAGAATGGAAATATACAGGGAGAAATAAATATTGAAATGCATACACATTAGATAAGGTCTAGCTACAAAAAGATCTTAGCTTATATATTATGAAGTACATCTAATTGAAAGAGCTTACCAAAAAAAGAATAAATCTTAGCAAGGGACTTGGTTCTGTGTATTAGTTGCTGATTGGATGGAGGCTGATTTGAATGTACAGTTAAAGTGGACTAAATGATTGGTCCAGCTTTCGGCACCAGAGAAAAGTGCCCAAGAGGCATTTGCCCAAACGATCAAGTTATGTCAGTTTTTGATAAAGAATTGCAAAGTTAAAAAATAAATAATAATAATTATGTACACAATTTTGCAACCCAGGCTCATTCTGATTACGTAGCCCTATTTACATTTCTGGAGAGCGCCAAATACGGCCCAGAAGCTATGTTTTTTTGCAGTATTTGTTTTTGCGAATCCACCAGAGGCCGCTGTGTACGCTTTTTCAGATCTCAAATTTCTCTTGCGTGTGCCATTCGGGCCTGCTCTTCTCGCGTAAATCTACCAGAGGATGCTGTCAGCTGACTGACTGACTGACCGACCGACTGACCCACCCTCCTCCTTCCCTAATCCCAACCGACAGTGTTTTTACGCCCCGTAGCGTTCGTTTTAAAGACGAAATGCAGCCATATGTACCTCTGGCTACATAATTCGCAATCTCCAGAAATGTACATAGGCTCATTCTGAAAACGTAGCCCTATGTTGTAATTTTGATGTAGGGATATTTGTAACGTTTGACCTGCAGGAAGTAAGTTGATGATTCTGACCTGAAGCTAATCTAGCTAGAAAAGTATTCCTAAAAACACACATTTTTAGATGAATAATCTAAATTTTTAAGAAGCCTAAAATATGAAAGTATGATTTTTGTTCAAAACAAAGCAAAAGTTAAAAATTAAAGAAAGGAAAGCTGTTAATTGACGAGAAATGTGTTAAATTGACCAAATTAACATTAAATTAAACAAATACTATATTGCTGTTAATTTTAACTTTATTGTTAAAATGATAATAAAATTACACATAAAATTCATACATTTTTCACATTACTGGTTATCAGTACATAAGAATGATTTCTGAAGAATCAGGTGATGACTGTAATAATGCCAAAAATAGCATAATGTGTTCATATATAAAACGGTTATTTTAAATATGAATACTATTTTGTAATGTTATTATTTGATTACATAAATGCAGCCTAGGGAAAATATTACAAACATATTTTCTGTGATAATCAACATTTTGACCGTCAGTAGTGTGTTTAACACGTATTGAACCCAATTTGCTACTTTGTGTGATTTAGACTTTTTATTTGATCTTTAACAAGACCTAATGTTATTTAGAAACAAGTCCTTTGAGATTTGCTTTCCCTGCACACTGTGCTTTTACTTCAGCTTTTTTTTTCTTCTGTGTTTCTTCAGTAACCTCATATGTTTCTTCCCAGTAACCCTTCTAACCTCCTATGTTATCAGCTGACAAGAATGGAAATCAAAACCGATATCAAATGATTATGGATTTTACGCAGAATCAGCATTTGCTGACGTCATGTCACATATTTGTGCTAGATCACACAAATGAAGTTCAGGTTTACAATCAAGCTGCATTTCGTCTCAATAACGACGATATCCTGGAAAACGGTAACAACCTGTAATATCATAACCAGATCCTTCAAAACGGGAGCCCACTGGGTTTCTCTACAGGGAATATAAAGAGTGCCTCAACACTGCTGATATTCAATGTGTGGGCACCAGCTGCTGTCTTTACCAAAGTTAGCTCACGGGGCGCTTCATAGCGTGGATCACAACAATCCACACACATATATACACTATTTTAAATCTTCCCTAATAGCTTTTAGGTGAGTTTCACAGGCAGGCCTGTGACAATCCCATGATGCATCACTGCTTGTTACATTTAAAGTGCCCATATTATGCTATTTGTAAGATTCTTAAGGCACACTGCACTTTTCGCCCCATTGACTTCCAATCATACGCATGCAAAAGTGCCAGACCGAAAAGTTTCGCAAGTCCGACTGTTCCAAAATTCAAGTTTGTTGACCTGCAAATTCAAATCATGTGAATGCGTGACACCAATAGCGGCTCGAAATGTGACCTAATTGTACAGAAACTTTATCGCCAGGTTTATCAGTGTTGCGTCATTTTGTTTTTTCCTCGTCACTTTTTAGCAGTACTGTCCGACCGAATTTCGCATGTTCATTTTCTGAGTGTGACTAAAGCATTTCACTGAGTAAAATGATTAATTGGATTTACAAATATATATATATATTTTTAAGGAAAGTTGTTGCAAACAGTTTATATAAGTTCAAATTAAGTTGAACTTTAATAAATTTTATTTGTTTGTTTCAATTCAACCCATATAGATTGTTTGCAACCACTTACCTTTAAAAAATGTAGTAAATCCAATTAATAATTTTATTCAGTGTACTTTGGTTTTGGAGGATTTTAACAATAGGTTTATATCTGTATAAGGTCAGAAAGATTAATTTTTTTCACAGCGCTGAAATGGATCCGCTCTCTTTAAAAACCAAATACCAGCTACCAAATTTGAATTTCCACTCATCCTCTGTATTTGTAAAGAGGTATTTGAACGAAAACAATGGCATTGGGTTTACCGTATCAATTCTTGCACGAATCTTGAACCTTTGGAAGTGCTAAGGAAACATAACTATTTTTGCGAATTGGCAGAAAAGGGTTTAGTTCGTACAAATTTATATGACATCGTTTGTACAAAAATGTACAATATTTAAAAGGAGGCATGCCCCTAACCCCACCCCTAAACTCAATCATCAATGGGGGACGAGCAAATTATACTGAAATGTACAAATGTGCTTGTACGAATTCACACAAATTAACCACTAAATCAAAATATTACGAATTACGAAGTGGATTTGCTTAGCACAGAAAACAGCCATGTTAACATAACCATGTTAACTGTACATGTTAACAATTCAAACCAAACTCTTCCAGTCTCAGCCATAGCTACAGGCTTTGAGGGTCAAAACACACATTGTTCGCAGGGAATTCTGAAATAATAAACATTATGAAAATACAAACCTCCAGTACATAAAGGTATCCCAGCAGGCACAGGACGTCAACATGACATCAGATTGACGTTGTACCCCAACATCGTGGGGACGTTGCATTTTGTTTGGAAATGAAAATCGGGTTAACGTCAGAACTCAACGTCAGGCCGACGTCAATGTCCAAAATTCAACCTAAAATCAACCAAATATCAACGTCTAATTGTGTGATGTTACCACTATGACGTCTATTAGATGTTGGATTTTGGTCACTTTCCAACAAAACCTAAAATCAACTTAATGTCAATGTCTAATTATGTTACAGCTTGACGTTGTGTGGACGTTACCACTATGACGTCTATCAGATGTTGGATTTTGGTTGCTATACCTGACGAATAAATGTCAGTATTTGACATCAATATGACGTTGGTTTAAGATGTCGGCTCGATGTTGGATTTTGGTCACTTTCCAATACACCCTAAAATCATTTGTCATTTGACGTCATTATTGTACGTCAAAATAACATTGTCCTTAGACCCTGGCTAGACATTGAATTTTGGTCACCTGACGTCACGACCTAAATCTAACCTAATATTAATGTCTTATGACGTTGTGTGCCTGCTGGGATGTTTGTGTAGGGAGTGAGACTGAATTTTTTATTTTTATTTTTATTTTAAATTTTTTATTTTGGGAGACGAATCTCAATTTATCTGCATTTTTATCTTTTATATACTTTCACAAACAGCTACATTACACACTAAATGAAAGGTTATTATATCTTTTTTTAAAAAGCATAATACGGGCACTTTAAGTAGTTGTTGTAGAATATATCCTAAACCTGCTATATTTAAGCATCCGATTCTGTGAGACACTTTAGGGTCTTTAAAATATGAATAGAACTAGAAGTAGCTAGAACTACAAAACAATTATTTATATCATTAAGATACATACTAAGGGTGCTCTCACGCCTGTAGTACATTTCCTTTGGTCAAAATTATGGTTGAAAATGATACATTGTCGCATTTTTCAGCACGCTTTTCTGCTCAGAGGTGACTTTTGTTTTTTTCAGCTGCAACTGCAACTGACCAATCAAGATGCAGTTCAGGAAATTCGTCTGCACATCATGATTTTGCCAAGTACGATGTGATCCTGGATTAACATCTATGTTGATCCTGGATCATCATTTTTGTTGGAAAATGTAATCCATACCTATTCTCTTCCCCTAAACCCAACCATGACTGTAAATTATTCCCAAAATCAGAGGGGAATAATAGTTGGATAACAATCATGTAGAAGTGCATAAACCTAACAGTGAGCCTAAACTTAACATAAACTGTAAACGAATCCCTTAATTCTGATTGGCTGATTGGAATGTTGTTCCAGGATCAACATAGATGTTAATCCAAGAACATGTCCTACTTGGGGAAATCAGGTTGGTGAAATTGGTCTAGCCAACGACTGATGTGGATGTTGTCATGTGACCTTTTTGATTCAACTGGTTCGATTCAGAACAGACGGTCTGGGGGGAAACAGAGCCAAAATGGCTGAAAAATGCTATTTTTTTAAACCTCGGTCCAGACCAAAGGAAACGTACAAGGTGTAAAATCACCCTAACAAATAAAGAAAAAAATCCCAGCAGTTTCAAATGAAGGCAGTTTCATATTTTTACTATTTAGGGTGCATTAACTCCTAATACAGGAGACAAAATCTCAAAAGCATGGCTCACATAGACATAATCCCCTGCAATTTGAATGTGTCTGATCAAGCATATACGATAGTTATAGAAGCGTGTAGCACCTTGAGCATAGAATGACTTACAATAAGGAAATACAGTAGTTTTTATACCATCAGATTGATCTACAATGAAAAAAAAGGATAATGTATCACCATACACTCTTAAAAATAAAGGTCCTGTATTGGCATGGATGGAAGAACATTTTATATTCTCATTAAACAAAAGGTTTTTCAATATGATCAAAAGTTGCTGTCATTATTCAAATTTTCCTGGAAGAATTAACTTTTCGGAGGAACCAAATCCTTTATTTTTAAGAGTGTAAAGAGAGTTAAAAAAAAAACCCCACATAATCTGCTATGCATTTTCTGCCAGTTGTAAGCGAATTATTATCAGAGAATGTTTTTTTTTCTGCTGTAATGAATCCGATAGCTGACCTGCATGTGCAAGGGAATGTTGAGGGATAGCGTTTTCATTTAGAGCCCCATAAATATGTGTATGTTCTACGCTGTGCTTCGAATGTAGATCCAGAACAATGATGACCATCCATTATAAAACACACGATGGACTGTTAATCAAGTGAAGACTTTTAAGCATTTGTAACAGCACTCAGGAACATTTGCTGACTCTTATCATTAGCATATAAATATAAAGTGTGGACTTGTGAAGGGTTTTGTTTTGCTGTTTTTGAACGAAATTTGGAAATGGACAATTTAAGGATGGATCATTTATACAAACCAGTCATGCTATAAAAGTAGTGTACATTTTTATAATTCACAGACAATCAGAATGCGCTGTTAGCATATTATACAGTACATACTTTTGGTTGATTCATCATCATTTAAGCATAAAGTACACAGCAGAGGTGTAAAAACTGTTTGAGTAATTGTACTTTACTATTATATTAATATGTTGTTTTATACTTAAAGTCCTCATGAAGTCAAAATTTACGATGTTTACTTTGCTAGTCTTAAGGTGAACAAATAATCGGTGTTTGTTTTGGTAATCTTTAATCAAAATCTGGTCATTTGCGAAAATATGCTGAGCAAATTCAACCGTTAGTTTGCTGTCAGTGAAAGATGAGAGGAGGAGCACAAAAATGAAACCCCGCCTCCTACTTAATATTCAGTTTCAGTTGGAAGTGCATCGTCACACTAGAATAAAAGTCCACAACAATTTTTCGGTTCACTAAAATATTTTTTAGTAAAAACAGATACTGATTTATTATCATTAAGCATAAAGTACACATCAGAGGTTTTTGGGAGAGTTTGGGGAGAGTTATGACAACCTAACAGACTCCTCCTCCTCACCATTTCTGTTTGTTGTCAAAACTGACAGCTGGAGGGGCGTGGTTAAGTATGTTAGCCACGCCCAATACCTCAGGCAGACCTAATCTGAGAATTCAACAAAAAAAAAAAAAACAGGAAGTGCATTTTCAGATTTCAATTCAAGAGTTCACACTTAGCTGATGATTGATTATAAAGCGAATTTGGCATGCAGTCCCGGGAGAGAGCCCTGAGCTCATCCTTGAGCCCGGGGCTCCCTCCCATTTGCAGGGCGAGAGGGGAGATTGAGCTCAGGTAGGTCTCGAGAACTCCCCACCCTTGGTTAGAGTTAATGACAGATAAATTTGCTCTGTAGAGAAAAACTGCTGGTCAAGCGTTCGACTAAGTGTTAATTTAGATTGGTCAATTCACCTATGACACATGTTTTTTGGACTGTGGGAGGAAACCGGAGAACCTGGGGAAAACCCACGCGGCCACGGGAAGAACATGCAAACTCCCACAGAAACGACAGCTGGCCTGTTCAGTGTTTGGACCAGTGACATCCTTGCTGTGAGGCGACAGTGCTAACCACTGGGCCACCGTGCCGCCCTATAGAGGAAAAGGTGGAGGAGTAGGGGTGGAAGGGGGGATTCTTCAAGGTGAAGATAACTGTAGTGGGGAACTCTGGTTATTTATAATGAGTTGGGAATCATCTGATTGGAGAATCAGGCGTTGGTTAATGCGTGACCAGCCGTGTTCAATCATAATCACGTGCTCCTCTCGAAATTAGTTTATAAATAAACTTCACTTAAAGATTACAAGGGCAAGCTATTTATTTTTTCTTAATGACATGCACAGATGAATTGTTCAGCACAAAACTAGCAATGTGAGCTAACAAAATCAATAGGGTTAGTTTTGATTTCATTTGTACTTTAATGTGGACATGGCCTAAATTAACCATTCAACACATTTTTTTTTAAATCCATAATTTTCTTGGCTCTTTAAGATTAACGCTGCATTTAAATATCTCGATGTTTCTCACAAAATTACTCACAAGACGTACTGAAATGAAAAAGAAAATAGAAATTCTGAGAAGCATTTGATGTTAGCACCACCTAAGAGAAATCTAAGACATATTATTAGAGATTTTTCAGTTTTTAATCACCCAACAATATCTTAGGAGATTATAAAACCATTCTGTGAGCAAAATATGACACAGAAATACCAATAGTAAGGTCCGAACATTGCTACACCGTTAACAGAATCTACAGTTACTTACTGTAAATCAATTACAGCAAAAAAAAAATACCCTACTTACATTTACAGCACCATCTATCTTGCTGTATATGTATTTTCAGTATTGTATACAGTCATTTTCACAATTCATATTACAGTTAAATACTGTGTAAATTACAAAAATCGGTGTAATCTGTTGCTGCAGAGATGAAACCCCATGCCTTAATGTAAAGTACATAAGAGAAACGTTGCCGTTATTCACTGTTTGTACTTC
The DNA here is from genome assembly GCA_903798115.1 of Danio jaintianensis. Lineage (NCBI taxonomy): Eukaryota > Metazoa > Chordata > Actinopteri > Cypriniformes > Danionidae > Danio > Danio jaintianensis. The sequence continues at coordinate 4,294,175 of CAIGQV010019087.1, forward strand.
AGATGTATTGTAAGCATTTATGTATTATATGTGTTGTTCACCAAGCAGTTGCACAGTGTGTAAAAATTGTCATACCGTATTGTTTAAGATGTTTTTTGTTGTCTATAATAGTCCATTGTTATAATGTGATAGTGTCTCTGTGATACGGGAATGTGTTATTATCATTTATTGCCTTTCATTGCTAAGATCATGTACATTGCAGAGTCCATTTTCCATTAAATCAGTGTTGGAAACTGGACTTACTATAGTCAAAAGTTTGGAATTATTATTACTATTATTATTATTATTATTATTATTATTATTATTATTATTATTATTA
>CAIGQV010019087.1:4301360-4311564 GCA_903798115.1 Danio jaintianensis
GTCTTGATGGTTTTGATGATGGTCTCTATGCTAGTCTTGATGGTTTTGATGATGGTCTCGATGCTAGACTTGATGGTTTTGATGCTAGTCTTAATGGTCTCGATGCTGGACTTGCTTGTCTCAAAATGCTGGTGTTGATGGTTTTGATGATGGACTTGCTGGTCTTGATGCTGGACTTGCTGGTCTTTATGATCAGGACCAGCATTGAGACCAACAAGTCAAGCATTGAGACCAGCACTGAAACCAGCAAGACCAACATTGAAACCAGCATGACCAGCATACCAGCATCAAAAACAGAAAAAGTTTTGATGCTGGTCTTGCTGGTTTCAATGCTGGTCTCAATGCTGTTCTTGATGCCGGTCTTGCTGGTTTCAATGCCTTGCTGGTTTCAATGCCTACTGGTCTCGGTGCTGGTCTTACTGGTTTCAATGCTGGTTTCATTGCTGGTCAGGACCAGCATTGAGACCAGCAAATCCAGCATTGAGCACCAGCAAGACCAGTATTGAAACCAGCATCGAGACCAGCAAGGCCAGCATACCAGCATCAAAACATACCTCACCAGCATATGTATTTTTTTTAATTATTATTATTATTTTTTTTCAGCAGGGTAGTAACTCAATTAAAATAAAGTTGATTTATTGATATAATAGTCAAAATCAGAAAATTTAATATGTTTGTATGGGGTGGACCGACCATATATAAACCATAGTTAACCTGCAGTTATAAAGTGTATATAGCAGGGGTGCCCAAACTCGGTCCTGGAGGGCCGGTGTCCTGCATAGTTTAGCTTCAATTTCCTTCAACACACCTGCTTGGAAGTTTCTAGTATACCTAGAAAGAGCTTGATTAGCTGGTTCAGGTGTGTCTAATTGGTGTTGGAACTAAACTTTGCAGGACACCGGCCCTCCAGGACCGAGTTTGGGCACCCCTGTGTCCTTCCAGAATGGTGACGTGTGTGTGTGTGTATAATTCTTGCTTAATGAAGTGTATTAAGTGTTTGTGTTGTCCTCAAAAAAGGGTGGGCATCATCTCTTCAAGTCCTCATAGGGTTGGTAATAGTTAATTTGCCATTCAGACCACATAACACAATCTTGGGTAATAGGTGAAATAAAAACATATTTTATTCAAAATTATATCTATATCATTGTGATATATACTAATTATCTGGTTCTTCTCTATGTTCTTTTTTAAGTTTTGTGGGTTTGTTTGAACGTCCTTTCACGTCACATTTTGTCTATCACATGTGTTGCTGTTATGTTTTGTCTCCAGAAGATGGCGCAAGTGATCCATAAATAATACAGTGTGAGCTGAAATGATCTTGCGTCACAGAGTTTGACACACACTCGCCTGCCCTTACGTGATCAATTTTGACATCTTTTTACTTTGCCTTCAGGCTTTTATAGTGTTTACATTTATGTTGTTTAGATGTGTATTTTTTTGAGGTTATTGATTGGTTGCATCGAAGGTTATTGATGGTTTCCATTGTGGCCAGAGGTGTAGCGACATTTTAAAAGTGGGGGGGGACAGCTGAATGAGATCCAAAAGTTTACGTTTATATAATTATTAATCACCTGTTTCTAAATGGTCTGTCTCTAAAAGTGAGGGGGACGTATCCCCCCCCCCATCCCCCCTGGTTGCTACGCCATTGATTGTGGCACTGGTTCCCAAAAACAAACAAAAATCACACACAGGAGAGTGAGAGAGACATACAGACAGACATGTAATCTAAATCTAACTAAAATGTAATGTTTTACATTTATTAATTTAGCAGTCACTTTTTATCCAAATGATGATAAAAAAGCACTTCAATTTTAGTTTGTTTTTGGTTTGAATTCTGATTATTTTGTTTACACAACTGGCAGACGCTTTTGATTATACTTGTTTTAAGGAAAAAACTCATTTAATTTTGGCTTATTTTTCTGATTAGAAGATGATAATTTTGTTGTTATTGTTTTAAGAATTAAGATATTTGGGCTAGAAACAAGACAAAACCTCTAAGTAACAAAATACGTTTTTCCAGTGTTCAAATCACCAGAGAGCAGCAATATATAGATGCCACGCCAAGTCTAGGAATTATTTATTTATTTATTTATTAGGGCGTCACGGTGGCGCAGTGGGTAGCACATTCGCCTCACAGCAAGAAGGTCGCTGGTTCGAGCCTCGGCTGGGTCAGTTGGCGTTTCTGTGTGGAGTTTGCATGTTCTCCCCGTGTTCGCGTAGGTTTCCTCCGGGTGCTCCGGTTTCCCCCACAAGTCCAAAGACATGCGCTATAGGTGAATTGGGTAGGCTAAATTGTCTGTAGTGTATGAGTGTGAATGAGTCTGTATGGAAGTTTCCCAGTGATGGGTTGCAGCTGGAAGGGCATCCGCTGCGTAAACATATGCTGGATAAGTTGGCGGTTCATTCCGCTGTGGCGACCCCAGATTAATAAAGGGACTAAGCCGAAAAGAAAATGAATGAATGAATTTATTTATTAATGAATCCTTGTAACAGAGAATTTGTAAGAAAGTGCCTGGTGCATATAGAGAGGAAAGAGTGTGTTTCCTACAGGTGGTCTGTCCAATATGTTAATCAAATATACAATATTGTGAATAATTGATTACTTTTTTAAATGAACTTAAAATCTGTCGTACACTTATGCAGTCTCAGATAAACCAGTTTTAGCATTCCTGATCATATTAAAAATATATATAGATTTCATTACATTTTATCTTTACATTATACTCCATAGTAATATTTACATTTTGGATTGTCTAATTTGTCCCAATATACTTTCCTACAATTGGAGTCTAACCTTAAAATAGCTTTCCTTCTAAATAAAGCAGACTCATGCTGTATTTAATAAAACTACTCCAATAATAATCATAATAACAATTGACTATCTTAAAAAACGCATAATTTAGGCAGATACATGAATTAAGTAAAAATAATATACATTTTTATTATTATTATTATTATTATTTTAAGTTTTTTTTTTTATCATTTTACAATGCAGTTCAATTTAGTAATTGTCTTTTGGAGCTCCTAATTTGTCCCAATATATTTTTCTACCATTGGAGTCTAACTTAAAAATAGCTTTCCTTTTAAATAAAGCAAGCTCATACTGTAATAAAACTACTCAATAAATAAATAAATAAATAAATAATAATAATCATAAAAAATTGGCTTCTTTATCATCTTTGGAAATGCAAGTTTTAAGCAAATACATGAATCAAATAAGATGAAAATGAATTTAAGAATTAATTTTGTTTACTCAAGTGAAATATATTTGAATATTTTTGTTTGTACATTTAAGTTCAACTTAGTACTACAGATTGTCTTATCAAGGCGACCGCTTTCAGAGTAAGAGATGCCCTCAGTATTGCTGAAGCGCCGATAGACAGCTGCCATCTCAGACAAACTTTGCTAGATTAGTTGTGTTTGAGTTTTAGCGCAGTGACGCTCCAGGACTCATTCTGCTCGAAACTTGAAATTGAATCAACGGCAGCAGAGAAAAAGCAGCCGTATCTGTAAATTGGAAAGCAAAATTGAAAGCCGCTTCAATTTTTGGAGCTAGTTTATAAATTCCATAGCTAAGCAGTCTGGCTGGAAGATGATCTATCGCCCTCACGTCTTCCAAACCCCAATTGATGTATGGTCGTATTATCTATTATGCTGTCCTACATGATTCTCTTTTATTGCTGGACTTGGGTGTCAGACAGCAAAACAGATTACACGTGAGATCAAATCAATACCAACTTTATTTACCGGCCTTTCAAATGCAATTTCTCCTTTTGTGCTTCTCTGATAAAAACATACGGCAGCTGGGAGGTCTGGCCTGTGAATGTGATTTTTTTTTTTTTTTTTCGGAGAGCCTTAACCCTGCCAATCCACACTTCATCAGCACGGAAATGAGAGGCCAAGTGGCGACGCAGCGGTCACTGGTTGTCGCTTTTACCCCCGCGGTGACACCCACCTCATTACCCTGCTGAAGGCATGCTGGGTAATTGAAACAGAGCGAAATGGGCAGCGGTCCAGCACGTCCGCCTCTCAGTGGGCTTTCATTACCCAAAACAAAAGCAAAGGGTCACGCTAAACAACAGATTTCCCTCAAAGTAATGGCTCAACCCTCAGCTTGACTTGACTTGATTTTCACTCGAATGTTTTAATGTTTTGTTTTTTGTGCTACTGCGGTCGAAATGTCCTCTGAAGTCATAACGCTTCCATCAAAAATAATGTGTTTAGGTGGCATTTGCAAATATAGCAGGGGTGTCAGAATCATTTTCACTGAGGGCCACTTCAGCGTTATGGCTGCCCTCAAAGGGCCGGTTATAACTGTAAGACTATATAAATGTTACTACTGCTTAACATATTGTCTCTTTGTATATACAACCCCAAATCAGAAAAAGTTGGAAAAGTATGGAAAATGCAAATAAAAAAAGAAAGTAGTGATTCATAAATTGACTTTGACTTGTATTTCATTGCAGACAATACAACAAACATTAATAATGCGTTCCTTATGGTTATCTTACAAAATAAACACATATTCCAGTTTTGGTTCTTGCAACACATTGCAAAAAAAGTTTAGGGCAGGTAATCAGGTAAATTTGTTAAATAATGATGTGATTTGAAACCGGTGATGTCAACAGTAATTATGATTTGGTACAAAAGTAGCATCAAAGAAAGGTCTAGTCCTTTAGGAGCAAAGATGGGCCTAGGGTCGCCAGTTTACCAATAAATAGGTGTGAGAATTATTGAAATGTTTAAAAACGACGTTCCTCAAAGAAAGATAGGAAGACATTTGGATATTTCACCTTCACCTAGTTACATCCACAAATGCCAGTTAAAACTGTACTGTGCTAAAAGGAAGCCCTATGTTAACAGTGTCCAGAAGCGCTGTCGACTTTTCTGGGCTTGGAGGCATCCGGGATGGACCATCACACAGTGGAAACATGTACTGTGGTCAGATGAATCAGTATTTCAGGTATTTTTTGGGAGAAATGGACGCCGTGTGCTCCAGACCAAAGAAGAAAAGGATAATCCAGACTGTTTCCAGCAACAAGTCCAAAAGCCAGGGTTTGTCATGGTATGGGGTTGTGTCAGTGCCCTTGGCAAAGGTAACTTGCACTTCTGTGATGGCACCATTAATGCTGAAAAGTACATAGAGATTTTGGAGCACAATATGCTGCCTTCTTTTCCAGGGACGCCCGTGTATATTTCAACAAGACAATGCAAAACCACATTCTGCACACATTACAAAGTCCTGCTGCTGAGGAAGAGGATACAGGTACTTGACTGGCCTGTCTGCAGTCCCGACCTGTCTCTGATAGAGAATGTGTGGTGCGTTTTGTAGCAAAAACCAAAATTGGAATATTTATTTTGAAAATAAAAAACAAACAAGCAATAAAAATCATAAGGAACACATTACATAATGACTAAATAATTGTCTGCAATGAAATACAAGTCAAAGTAAAAAAAAAAAAAAAATCACTACTTTTTTATTTTTATTTGCGTTTTCCATACTGTCCCAACTTTTTTCGAAAACCCATGTTTTGTTTTTTTACCCAATTGAGAAATTACACTGTAAAAAATACCCGTAAATTAGCATTTTTTTTAATTTTATGAACATTTTTAATAGTTTTAAAGTGATATATTGTCTGGGCTGGTGTTGTATATTACGGTACAAAAACCTTGTTATAATCTGTGTGTGTGTGTGTGTGTGTGTGTGTGTGTGTGTGTTTGTGTGTGTGTGTGTGTGTGTGTGTGTGTGTGTGTGTGTGTGTGTGTTTATTTATTTATTTATTTATTTATTTAGTTAGTTAGTTATAACGTTCTCTGAAAGCTCATTGTTTGTGGTGGAGTTGAGGGTACAAATGCTATTAGAGTCTGTTGGTGTAATAGCCTACCTCTTCACCGTTGCGCACTTTGAAATTTGGATCTAGCTCTGTTATTATCAGGAATATTGTTGCCTGTCGAAAGCTCTCATAATTCAAATTATTTTAATCTTAGGTCATTATGGAGATAATTGCATCTTTGTCTGGCGCTTTTGAATGCAGTGTCAAAAATAGTTTGTTTACAGTCATGGTTAATGAACTTGGACTGTTTCACCACTTGTTGCCAGTTTTCGGCAAAAAAAAAAAAAATGTAATTTGGTTCTAGCATGCCATATTTTTGTGAAAAGAAAAGGAAATGCAGCCACAAATTGGATAGTAAAATAGTTGGCTACTGGCTTTTGTTAAGGTAATTTCACTCAATTACTCATTTAACGGCACCATATTGTGGTTAGTGTGTCGACATATGTAGTGCTCATGATGACCCAAGTTTGATTTCCGACTCAAAGTCCTTTTCCGATTCTTCCCCTTTTTTACTCTCCACACATTCCTGTCTAAACTCTCCACAAATAAAGGGGAAAAACCCTTAAATTATATATAATACTCATTCAATCATTTCTAATACTCATTTAATTATGGGCCCAAGTCATTCTGAATCAATACATGTAATGTTTTATTGTCGGAACAGAATTGGATTAAACCACTTAATTCATATGGATTACTTTTACAATGACTATGTTTGTTTGTTTTTTATGATTTGTTATAAACTTTTGAATAAAAGTCATATGAAATGACATAGGAATGAGATAATGTTTAAATGACTTATTTGGAGCTATCTGTTTAAACTTGACCTATTCAAGCTAGATCAAAAATGTAACTGGATTTCCTAAAACTTGTTAAAATGCTTTTAAAATGTATTATAACTGCCATTAGAGCCAGTTAAACTGTTACACTTTAAAAAAAAAAAAAAAGTACAGTAAAATCTAACCTGGTTAACAGTAAGTTTGCTTAAATATGTTTTGTCTGGTACAAGGTGTAGATGTTAGCACTTCAAAACATCAGTGTATCAACACTATAAATGAATTTACTGTAAAATTTTACTGTAAAATTAACACTACTTTTACAGGTTTCTACCTTGTTTTATATTTGGCAACCACAGCTTGTTTTTTTTCCATAAATATTACAGATTTTTTATTATTATTATTTTTATTTTATTTATTATTATTATTATTATTTTTTATAAACAGTATAGAACTGTTAAAATCATTGTTATATTACTGTTATTGGATTAAACCACTTGATTCACATGGGTTACTTTTACAATGACTTTATTTTATTTATTTTTATTTATTTATTTTGAAGGACTAATTTTGAAGGAACAATGCATAATTCACATAATGCAAATTGGTTTCGAAACATCATTTGTGTTTTGGAGATGAATAAGAGTCATATGAAATGACATGAGTAACTGAATTTCCTAAAACATGGTAAAATGTATTGTAACTGCCATTAGAGCCGGTTAAACTGTAAAATCTGTAAAAAAAAAAAAAAAAAAAAAAGACGTATAGTAAAATCTGTAACCTGATTAACAGTAAGTTTACTTAAATATGTTTTGTCTGTGTAACTAAGGTACAACGTGTAGATATTAGCACTTCAAAACATCAGTGTATGAACACTATAAATTAAGGAAATAGGGTAGTTTACTGTCAAATTTTAACATTTCTTTTACAGGTTTATACGTTGTTTTATATTTGGCAACCACAGCTGACGGGTTTTTTTTGTTTGTTTTTTTTCCCCATAATTATTACAGATTTATTATTGTTTTTTTTACAGTGTAGAACTGTTGTAATCATTGTTATATTACTGTTATTAGATTAAACCACTTGATTCACATGGGTTACTTTTACAGTGACTTTATTTTATTTATTGTTAATTGTTATTATTATTATTTTAATTTTTTTTATTTTGAAGGAACATAATGCATAATGCAAATTGGTTTCAAAACATCATTTGTGTTTTGGAGATGAATAAAAGTCATGAAATGACATGAGTAACTGAATTTCCTAGAACATGGTAAAATTTATTATAACTGCCATTAGAGCCGGTTAAACGGTTACATTGTAGAAACAAAATGCAGTGTTTTTTTTTTACTGTAAAATCTGTAACCTGTCTATGTTTTGTCTGTGTAACTAAGGTACAACGTGTAGATATTAGCACTTCAAAACATCAGTGTATGAACACTATAAATTAATGAAATAGGGTAGTTTACTGTAAAATTTTAACATTTCTTTTACAGGTTTATACTTTGTTTTATATTTGGCAACCACAGCTGACGTGTTCTTTTCCCCCATAATTATTACAGATTTATTATTGTTTTTTTTACAGTGCGGAACTGTTATAATCATTGTTATATTACTGTTATTGGATTAAACCACTTGATTCACATGGGTTACTTTTACAATGACTTTATTTGAAGCACAAATTTTGGAGGAACATAAAGCAGATTGGGTTCAAAACATCATATGTGTTTTGGAGATGAATAAAAGTCATATGAAATGACATAGGAATGAATACCTGAATTTCCTAAAATATGGTACAATTAATTATAAATGCCATTATGAAATGAAAATTGGCAGTGTCTTTTTTTCTTTTTCTGTAAAAACTGCAACCTGGTTAACAGGAAGTTTCCTTAAATATGTTTTGTTTGTGTAACTAAGGTACAATGTGTAGATGTTAGGGTGAAATAGGGTAGTTTACCATAAAATGTAGACATTTCTTTTACTCTAAATGTCTAGCAAGCACAGTTGACTTTTAAAAAAAATTATTTTCATTTTATTTTTTTACCATAAACTTTACAGATTGTTCCTTTTTTTACAGTGTAAATCTGTTACTGTTATTTTGGAATAGTTACTTTCACATGTACTAAAGGAAGTCCAAATAAGCTGTCTTTAATAAGTGTGATTTAGTATGTATGGAATATTTTTCGGTTCCTCTTGTGATGATACCACATGTTCTCGGTTTGGAGAACAGACCATTGGCAGCATTCTGTGTACCAACACTTGTGTTGTAACACTTGTGCCATTTTCCAGACCCACAAATATCCTCCATTTATATACAGTACGAGGGCGACGCGGTGGCGCAGTGGGTAGCACGTTCGCCTCACAGCAAGAAGGTCGCTGGTTCGAGCCTCGGCTGGGTCAGTTGGCATTTCTGTGTGGAGTTTGCATGTTCTCCCCGTGTTCGCGTGGGTTTCCTCCGGGTGCTCCGGTTTCCCCCACAAGTCCAAAGACATGCGGTATAGGTGAATTGGGTAAACTAAATTGTCGGTAGTGTATGTGTGTGAATGAGAGTGTATGGATGTTTCCCAGAGATGGGTTGTAGCTGGAAGGGCATCCGCTGCGTAAAACATATGCTGGATAAGTTGGCGGTTCATCCCGCTGTGGCGACCCCAGATTAATAAAGGGACTAAGCCGAAAAGAAAATGAATGAATGAATATATACAGTACATCATCAGAATGATTTCTTATCTTTCGCTTTTCTCCACTGTGTTAATTATTGCAAAGCTGGAGTTATGTAACCTGTTATGACTTGTGGTTTTGGCTTTGTGTACTTCATAAGATCCATATGAACTGATGTAGTAATTTTTTGCTACACTGATATTTAATAATTATATATTTGATAAATTGTGTATATACAGCATTTATATAGATTTGTACCTGTTTACAAAACTCCAACTAAAAAGTTTCAAGTGTCAAAGAATTGATCTGTTTTGGAATTGCTGTGCAACTTGATAAAACCACAGCCAGTCATAACACATTTAAGGCTAAAGTGTGTAGATATGAAGAGCAGGATTTGTTTCAGTATTTTTTTTTTTTAGTTTAGGGGTAAAAAAAGTTCTCACCATCCACTTGCTTCAAACCAGTTTGAGTTACCTCTTTTTGTAAAGACAAAAGGAGATATTTTGAAGAATGTTGAAAATGTAGCCATACCACAGAAGTCAGTGGCTACCATTTACCAACATTCTTCAGAATATCTTATTTCGTGCTCAAGAGAAGTTCATAAAGGTCTGAAATCACTTTAGGGTGAGATATGTTTGCTTTATAAGTTACTATTGCTTTTCAATTAGGAGAGCCATACCCACCTATTATGTAATAAGCACGTCATGATTTTGCCAAGTACATTGCGATCCTGGATTAACATCTATATTGATCCTGGAACATCACTTTTGTTCATAAATGTAATCCATACCCATTCCCTACCCATAAACCCAACCATAACTGTAAATTATTCCTAAAATGAGCGGGGGATAATACAAACCTGATTCCAAAAAAGGTTGGGACACTGTACAAAGGCAGTCGTGGCCTGGTGGTTAGAGTGTTGGACTCGTGATCCGA
>CAIGQV010019087.1:4311964-4324214 GCA_903798115.1 Danio jaintianensis
TTGGCCACACTACACTTCACTTCACTTCACTTCACTTCAAACTGTGAATAAAAAAGGAATGCAATAATTTACAAATCTCATAAACTTATATTTTATTTACAATAAAATATAGATAACATATCAAATGTTGAAAGTGAGAAATGTAAAGATTTCAGGCCAAATGTGGCTCATTTTGGATTTCATGACAGCTACAAATTCCCAAAAAATTGGGACAGGTAGCAATAACAGGCTAGAAAAGTCAAATGTACATATTAGGAACGGCTGAAAGACCAATTTTCCACTTATTAGGTCAATTGGCAACATGATTGGGTATAAAAAGAGCCTCTCAGAGTGGCAGTGTCTCTTAGAGGTCAAGATGGGTAAAGGATTACCAATGTCCCCAATGCTGCACCAAAAAATAGTGGAAAAATATCAGAAAGGAGTTTCTCACCGAAAAATTGCAAAGAGTTTGAAGTTATCACCATCTACAGTGCATAATATCATCCAAAGATTCAGAGAATCTGGAACAATGTCTGTGCGTAAGGGTCAAGGCCGAAAAACCATACTGGATGCCCGTGATCTTCGTGCCCTTAGACAGCGTTGCATCCACAAACAGGAATGCTACTATAATGGGAATCACAATATGGGCTCAGGACTACTTCCAGAAAACATTGTTGGTGAACACAATCCATCATGCCATTCGCCATTGCCGGCTAAAAGTCTATAGGTCAAAACAGAAGCCACATTTAAACATGATCTAGAAGCGCAAGCGTTTTCTCTGGACCAAGGCTCATTTAAAATGGACTGTGGCAAAGTGGAAAACTGTTCTGTGGTCAGACGAATCAAAATTTGAAGTTCTTTTTGGAAAACTGGGACACCATGTAATCCAGATTAAAGAGGACAGGGACAACCCAAGTTGATGATATGGGGCTGCATGAGTGCATGTGGCATGGGCAGCTTACACATCTGGAAAGGCACCATCAATGCTGAAAGTATATCCAAGTTCTAGAACAACATATGCTCCCATCCAGACGTCGTTTCTTTCAGGGAAGACCTTGCATTTTCCAACATGACAATGCCAGACCACATACTGCATCAATTACAACATCATGGATGCGTAGAAGGATCCAGGTACTGAAACGGCCAGTCTGCAGTCCAGATCTTTCACCCATAGAAAACATTTGGTGCACCATAAAGAGGAAGATGCGACAAAGAAGACCTAAGACAGTCGAGCACCTAGAAGCCTGTATTAGACGAATAGGAGGAGATTCCTATTCCTAAACTTGTCTCCTCAGTCCCCAGACGTGTGCAGACTGTTGTAAAAAGAAGAGGGGATGCCTCACAGTAGTAAACATGGTCTTGTCCCAACTTTTTTGAAATGTGTTGATGCCATGAAATATAAAATCAACTTATTTTTCCCTTAAAATGATACATGTTCACAGTTTAAACATTTGACATGTCATCTATGTTCTATACTGAATAAAATATTGAAATTTGGGACTTCCATATCATTGCGTATAGATTTTATTCACAATTTGTACAGTGTCCCAACTATTTTTGGAATCGGGTTTGTAGTTGGATAACAATCATGTAGAAGTGCATAAACCTAACCGTGAGCCTAAACTTAACATAAATGGTAAACAAATCCCTTAATTCTGATTGGCTGATTGGAATGTTGTTCCAGGATCAACATAGATCCATCCAGGAACTTGTCCTACTTTGTGAAATCAGGTTGACAGATGTAATAACCAAGGACTAATATGGTAGTTTTATCTAGAGCAAAACATATTTTGGAAAGTTACTTATAGCAAACTCATAAAAATAAACTTAAAAAAACTACAACTTTGTTTTGGCCTAATTTTGGAAACTATCTCAGACCAGGGGCCTGTAACATGAAGCTGGATTTGCTGGCTAATTTCAGTTTAGTTTGCATCAATCTTGGGTTTTAGGTTACATGAAGGCAGCTCGACTTTAAAGGTGCAGTATGTAAGTTTGACACCCAGTGGTTGAAGTAGGTATTGCATTCCTTGATCCAAACAAACGCAAGCGCAGGTTGCCAGATGGAGGACCAACAGGAGCGAGTCTGACAGCACGCTATAGAAGGAATATTTTTCATATTAAAAGGAGTTCTTTGTTCTAACCAACACCTCAGATTAATATATTAGAAACGACACAATTTTAGCACTGTGGTCTCACAGCAAGAAGGTCGCTACTTCGAGTCCCGGCTGGGCCAGTTGGCATTTCTGTGTAGAGTTTGCATGTTCTCCCTGTGTTTGCGTGGGTTTCCTCCGGGTGCTCCGGTTTCCCCCACAGTCCAAAGACATGCGCTATAGGTAAATTGAATAAACTAAATTGGACGTAGTGTATGAGTGTATGGATGTTTCCCATTACTGGGTTGCAGCTGGAAGAGCATCCGCTGTGTAATACATGCTGGATATGTTGGGTGTTCATTCCGCTGTGGCGACCCCAGATGAATAAAGGGACTAAGCCGAAGGAAAATGAATGAATGAATGGTTAAGCTTTGCAATGACTTCACAAATCATTGTATTCAACTGGGTTTTAGTCGACAACAATCTTGACTTGTCATTGCAGATCCTGCAATGTGACTATTGTGAATTAGCACATTGTGATATCAATGCTCAAACGATATATTGTGCAGCCCTACTAACTGGTATAGAAAATTTAAATGTGTGTATTGCTTTTCCAATGTTGACTAATTTAGCCGATATAATAATTTGAAAAGTCCTGTGCCATTGAAATGATCACACATTTTTTACATTAAGCGCAATAGCGAAGCTGCTTTTGGCAAAGAGCGTCTTGTGATCTCAAACACGCCGCATGTTCTCAAAGATATCCATAAGTCTAGATGTTTATTTAAACCTGCATAATCTTGTATTTTGGATGAACGTTGAACCTGGCACACGTCATTTGCTGATCGAGAGGTATTTTTTCGCATCACAGGAAAACTTCCGAACTCGTCAACTCCATTTCCCCAAGGTCTGATCAAGTGGCATTCTAGGACGTGACTTATTCCTCCAAAAAAAAACGTTAACTTTTTAGACTCTCTCCCCTCCCTCCTCAGCAGTCTCTTTGGCACCGGGAAGCAGCGCCTGTGGTTCATATGGGGACTTCTACTGTTTTATTCGGTGCTTAAGAGAGATGAGCATGAGGTTTCTAAACCATTACAGTGATTAGAAAGCGCCTGGATGTGATCTCCTGAGCTAGCTTACTGCGCCGCTAATATCTCTTTTTCTCCCGCTCGCTCTGTGAGAGTGATTTTATACGCTGTGCTTAAGAGCGCGCGTGGGGGCGTCGAGAGAGGATTTCAATGTGAACCATCCCCTCCTTACTTCCTGCTTTTTTTGGCTTATTTCGGCGAAGCTCTCTGTTCTTTTCTGTGAGCTGCCTGTAATGACGACAGGGGCGGCATCTTCATTGCTAAGCCTGGCAGTGCCCACGGCTGCTAGTCGTCTCAGTGCAGCGCTGCCCACTCACCCACGCTAGCCTTGGCAATAGCGCACCATAGCGCAGTGCTATCCGGCATCTGAAGGTGGGGTTCCTTTCCGGAAGACCCTGAGTGTCTTTCCCAGGGAAAACCCACTCGTCCACCCATGCAGGATTCCTGAAAGGTCTTTCGCTGTTGGGCCTCTTGAAAGATGGAGGAAGAGAGGGGGTTTCGAGTTTGCTTTTTATACTTGCAGTGGGCGAAGCGCTTTAATTTGTCTGTCTTCAAGAGGGAAGGGCTACAGAGAATTCATTGAAATTCATGGAACTGCTGTAAGTGTAGTTTTTACCAATGCATTGCATTTTCGGTATGGAATACACTCAAGCAGGTTGTCACTAGGGCTGTTAATTTAATTCTTTTTTTATCAAATTAACATTTTAAATCACAGTTAATGACGTAAATTATAGTTGGATGCTTTTCACAGCCAATATTAATATTAATTCATTCATTCATTTTCCTTCGGCTTAGTCCCTTTATTCATCAGGGCTCGCCACAGCGGAATGAACCGCAAACTTATCCAGCATATGTTTTACAGAGCGGGTGCCAATCCAGCTGCAACCCAGTCCTGGGAAACATCCATACACACTTATTTACACTCATACACTACGGACAATTTAGTTGATTCATTTCACCGATAGCGCATGTGTTTGGACTGAGAGGGAAACCGGAGCACTCGGAGGAAACCCACGCCAACACGGGGAGAACATGCAAACTCCACACAGAAATGCCAACTGATCCAGCCGGGACTCAAACCAGCGATCTTCTTTCTGTGAGGCGACAGTGCTAACCACTGAGCCACCGTGTCATCCTAATATATTAATATAATATATAATGTTCTTTATTCATAGTTTTTTTTTCTGCAACGTTGTATAAATCTTTAAAATTGTTTTTATGTGGCCCAAATACAAAGTTCTTTTATCAGGGGTCACCACAGAGGAATGAACCGCCAATTACTCTGGCATAAGTTTTACGTGGCTGAAGCCCTTCCAGACAGTTCATTTATTCATTCATTCATTTTTTACTAGTGCTGTTAATTTAGTTAAACCCTGTTTTTGGTCAAATTAACATGTTTAAGTCACAGTTAATGATGTAAATTATAGTTGGATGTTTTCACAGCTATTATTAATATTGGTTTTTATTCTTTATTCTTAGTTTTTTTTCTGCACTGTTGAATAAATCTTTAAAACTCAACAAAAATGGACCAAAAATTGGTTTTATGTGGGTCAAACGCACACAAAAAGTTCTTCTTTTATCAGGGGTCACCACAGCGGAATGAACCGTCAATTACTCAGGCATAAGTTTTGTGTGGCAGAAGCCCTTCCAGCCATTTTTCATTCATTCATTTTTCACTAGGGCTGTTAATTCAGTCAAACACTTTTTTTAATTATTATTATTTTTTACAGTCAATATTAATATGAGTTTTTATTCTTAGTTTTTTTTTCTGCACTGTTGAATAAATCTTTAAAACTCAACAAAAATTTCACACACACACACGCACGCACGCACGCACGCACGCACGCACACACAAAGTTTTTTTCCAAGCACTCATTCACTATCCTTCTTTTATCAGGGGTTGCCACAGTGATATGAACCGCCAATTACTCTGGCATAAGTTTTGCATGGTGGAAGCCCTTCCTGACATTTTTCAACCATCAATATATTATAGTAATGCAGCTTAGCATTAGTTTTTTCTCCTTGCATTAGATAGTTTGTTTTTTTCTGAGCAAAAGTAATGACTGTCATACATGACTTTAGGCATGTGCAAAAATGTCATTCAGAGTAACAATAATTTATACGTTTTTAAAAAACGAACATAATTTTAGTATGGTTATAATAATTTGGCTGTTTAAATATTGCAATACATACAGGTAAGAATAGAAATATTCATTTTAGAATGTAATAAATGTAGAACATTTGAAACATAAGGACTTTACTTGCATTTGATAGGCTTTTATATATAAAGCTTTTCTAAACTTAAGTTGATACCCACACTGTGCGTGTGTGCGCATGCGTGTGTGTGTGTGTGTGTGTGTGTGTGTGTGTGTGTGTGTGTGAGAATAGTTAAAAATAACATTAATAATAAATATAAATCAATACACCTTATGAAAAATGTATGTCATATCCATGTTATTGAAACATTTACAGAATACATAATTTTATGCACAATAAAAACAGCATTAAAACATACCATATACAAACAATACATAAGAAAGTAAAATAGTAATAAATAATTACAATAATGCCGCGGTCACGCTCGAGTTTGAGCATGCGAAATTCTGTAGTACGGTGCTGCAAAAAAGGCGCGGGATTAAACAAGGTGTTTAGATGTTTAAAAAAGCGAGCGATTGGTCCATATTTTAAATTTCTGTACAGAGAGGTCATGTTTTGATCTTGGATTAGTCTCACGCAGTCACGTGATGTGATTTCGCAGGTCAGAGTTCACCAAGCTTGAACTTTGCTCTGCAGCGAACTGCGAAACTTGTCGCACGAGCTAACATTTCCGGTCTGACGCATTCGCGTGCGTATGAATGAAAGTCTTTGGGGAGAAAAGTGAAGTGTGACTTTAGTCAATAATAATAATAATGATAAAAGAAAAGAAAATACAAAAATACAAGGGGTGACACGATGGCTCAGTGGTTAGCACTGTCGCCTCACAGCAAGAAGGTCGCTGGTTAGAGTCCCGGCTGTGTCAGTTGGCATTTCTGTGTGAAGTTTGCATGTTCTCCTCGTGTTGGAGTGGGTTTCCGCCGGGTGCTCCGGTTTCAGCCACAGTCCAAAGACATGTGCTATAGTGTCAATTTAGTTTATTCAATTCACCTAGTGTATGAGTGTGTGTGTTTATGGGTGCTTCCCAGTACTGGGTTGCGGCTAGAAGGGCATCCGCTGTGTAAAACATATGCTGGATAAGTTGGCGGTTCATTTCACTGTGGCGGCCCCTGATGAATAAAGGGACTAAGCCGAAGGAAATGAACAAAGATACGACACAAGCATCTTTGATATATATAGATTTTTTCAATGTCCTTTCATAGCAAATTATCTGCAATTTCTGCAACATTCATTCATTCATTCATTCATTCATTCATTCATTCATTCATTTTCCTTCTGCTTAGTCCCTGATTTATCAAGGGCCGCCACAGTGGAATGAACTGCCAATTACTCTGGCGTATGTTTTACACAGTGGATGCCCTTCTAGTCGCAACCCAGTACTGGGAACATTTCTGCAACAGATATTTTTTTTATTAATTAATTTTTCTAAATGACCATGACTTTCATGGGTGTGGCCAGTTCTGTGTAACGGATTGAAACGGAGCCAATTCTTACATTCCAAAATATCGGCAAACATTCGCCGAACACCACACCATGAATGAAAGAAGGTCACCGTTGTCTGTTTAATAGTAAATCTGCCATAACCAGGTGGGCGTCTCGGGCCGTGCAGAATTACAGGCTCTCATTCAGGAGAGACACCAGGTTTCTCTCTTTCTCCCCAGCGGATCTGTTTGTCATGATAACAAGCATATTGCTTTGACACTGGACCTCATTTATACAGTCATCATCGGGCTCTCTTACACAATGCCTATGAATCACACCGGGGATCTGACACTGCCAACATCTGCTGCTGTACTCTTTACTAGAGGCGAAGGATGGATATGAATATTCAGCTTGAGCGGTGAGAGAGGCAGTAAGCCACATAATCCTGGATTCCACACACTCGTCGGATGATTTACATGTTGTATAAGGACTCTCAGACTCGTGAATGTACAGATTCTATAGTGAGGTTTGGGAAGTGTGTAGCCTGCGGGTTCAATATGCACTGAGATGAGTCCTGCGAGGGCCTGCTAGCCTATGAATTTTGACCTGCTGTAAGAATTATACATCTCCATCTGCACATCTTTGGCCTTGTGGCCTTTTCCGTGTTTCATTATATTTCTGTCTTGTTTTACCTTGCTTTGTTTCTTCTACACTGTTAAAAAGAAGAAAATCTGTAAATGTTTACGGTAAAAGAAAAACAGCCAGTATTTTTATTATTTAATTTAAATTATTTCATTTCTAGTTTAACTTTTTTTTATTTTTTATATATATTTATTATAAAATAATTAATTGTTTTATTAATTAGGTAATTAATAAATTTATTTATTAATTAGGTTCGAGCCTTGTTGGTGTGGGTTTCCTCCAGGTGCTCTGGTTTCCCCTACAGTCCAAAGACATGCGCTATAGGTGAATTGGGTAAGCTAAATTGTCTGTAGTGTATGTGTGTGAATGCAAGCGTGTATGGGTGTTTCCAAGTGTTGGGTTGCGGCTGGAAGGGCATCGCTGCGTAAAACATATGCTGGATAAGTTGGTGGTTCATTCCCCTGTGGCTACCCCTGATTAATAAAGGGACTAAGCCGAAAAGAAAATGAATGAATGAACTTCTAGCCAAGTAAAAAAATTATCTAAAAAATGTTAGGTATTTTAGATTTCAGATTTACATCAAAACCTACAGTAGAGAGAGAAAAAAAAAGCATGCCATCAACAGAGAGAGCAAATGAAATTTGATCACTATACACCATTATGTTTTCAGAATAAGATGGTCTTTAGATCATTCTAAAATTTTACTAGTACATTTGTAAAGTTCATATAACTCAACTAATGCTGTCTTTTATGGTAAAATATTGTGCAATGTAATTTTAAGTACATTTTTAATAGTGTAATTAATACATTTTAAGCATCTAACATAAAAAAAGTTAAGTATTTTAGATTCAAATAAGTATTTTCATCTGTTCATCTTTTTAAATTTCTTTTTAGACCATATATATATATATATATATATATATATATATATATATATATAGTGTATGCTATAATTGTATTAGGCCACACCTCCTGCTTTTAATTTGACTATTTGCTAATTATCTGCAGTGTTGTAAAATAACTAGTTACAAATACTCATATTACTGTAATCGAGTCAAATCGCACATAGAAGGTAAATCGCATCATAATGAACAACCTCAAGACATGGCGATTTATAATTGCAGCAAACTGTTTGGAAGCATTAAAAGTGTCCAAGAGGATGTCCAAAATCTTTACATGCATTGACCCAGAGACTGTTTAGATGCACGTCACTGATGAGAAGATGACGGATGTTTACTGTGTGATGACCAAAATGGCCTTAAGAGCCTAGTTTCTCAGCAGGCACAAGACGTCAATATGACGTCAGATTAACGTCATGGGCATGCTACATTTTGTTTAGAAATAAAAATCAGGTTGACATCAGAACTCAACGTCAGGCCAACATCAATGTCCAACGTCCAACCTAAAACCAACCAAATATCAACGTCCAATGATGTTACAGCTTGACGTTGTGTGGATGTTACCACTATGACATCTATTAGACGTTGGATTTTGGTTGCCATATCTGATGAATAAATGTCAGTATTTCATGTTAATATGACGTTGGTTTAAGATGTTGGCTCGACGTTGGATTTTGGTCACTTTCCAACACAACCTAAAATCGTCATTTGACGTCATTATTGGATATCAAAATAACGTTGTCCTTAGACGCTGGCTAGACATTGAATTTTGGTCACCTGACATCACAACTTAAATCTAACCTAATATTAACATCTTATGACGTTGTGTGCCTGCTGGGCAATAACTAGATGCACTACAGAATGTTACGTTTACACACACACATGCACAAATTAGATGTAAACGCATCAGCTTTTTACAGCGTGATACTCACTACTCACTACTCTTGAGTACTTTTAAAAGGTCTACTTTTTACTCCTACTTTGTTTATCACTCGTTGACCACTGTGATAAACGAGTCCCCACATTGATCCTGCGGGCCAACCTGACCGCCTGCCGGTGCCCTACTCACACCTGCAGCTTCTCCACGATGGACATCCAGTTTCTTCAGCCTCCAGCGCCTAGACTGCAGCTCTGAACAGGAAGTTTGGCCAGATGAAAAATGGTTGTGCCTAACAGAGCCTAGTTTCTCTCTAGGTTTTTTTTCCCCTTCACTTCGTCATTTGGTTAAGTTTTTTTTCCTCGCCACTGTCGCCACTGGCTTGCTCGGATCGGGACTTGTGGAGCTGTGCTTCGGTGGATTTGCTCTACGGTGTTTGAACTTTCAGCAGTGAAATTTAGACCACACTGAACTAAACTAAACTGAACTTCAACTCTGAAATCTGGACTTTACTAGAACTATGTTAAGCTGCTTTGACACAATCTACATTGTGAAAAGCGCTATATAAATAAACTTGACTTGACTTGACTACTTTGAGTAATATTTACAACAGATACTTTTACTCGCATTACGTTTTTAGGCAAGTAATGGTACTTTTACTTGAGTATGATTTTTCAGTACTCTTTCCACCACTGATTATCTGACAGATCTCACTAGTTATTTGTCTTTCAGCTCCTACATCAGCTTTAAAGAGTAGTGCGCTCTAATTTAAACAATGTATCTTGGATTAAAATTCTTCATTACAGCATGCTACTCCACCTTCATTTAGATTTCAGATTTATATCAAAACCTACAGTAGAGAGAGAGAAAAAAGGCATCAACAGAGAGAGTAAAAGACAAACAGAGAGGAGAAGGTATGGCAGACGCATTTGGAAAAGACGGAATTACATCGACTTACAGCATTAATCTCTCGTTTGTCACTTACAAATCTCATTAAAGTCGAGATTCTACTTTGTGCCTTTTTGCCTACATTGACAGATATTTTAAAGTTCAAAGATGCAATAATCCACCGGGCTGGGGAATATGCCTTTTGCCGCAGAGGATGCCAGGATAAACATACAGAAATTAAATTTCTATTTATACGGAGCCTGGAAACCGCCGAGCGCTTGCCGGAGAATTGATGCTGCACGGAGCATCGGAGGCCAGGCTCAAGCAGCTAAAGTAATTAGCCTAACACTTGCGTTAACTAGATGCTGGATCATATCTGGCAGAACCATTGCTGAAACGGGGACAAAATGTCACTCGGCTGCAAGCTGTTTAGAGGGAATCTGCCCAATCCCATTTTGAGGAGTTCTGCGTGCAAAGGCAAGCCTGTCAGAAACGTGTAATGCCATCTCTAATGTGAATTGTGAGCTGATATTGTTGCAGGCTGATGTTGCCGGGTGTCTGTTTGAGTGGGTGTCTCGTTCGCTTAGGTGCAAAGACATGTGACGCGCCGCCGTTACAGCGCATTTGATGCCTTGTCGTTACAAAAAGGTTGAAGCAATGTTGCCTTTTTTTTTTTTTTTTTTACCATTTTGGGCCTTTCGTTTAGAGAGAACAGGAAATGATGCGAGGAAGATTGATCGGGAAATGACGTGAGCCGGTTTCGCACTAGCGTCAGCGTCGTCTGACACGTTAGCTTGTTTAATGATCATCGGAGACTGAGTTCAGAACTTTGCAAACTCCCTCTAAGAGAGTTTTCAAGTTTAAAAACACATTTAGGATTTGCATTCATTTTACAGGAATTAAATGTTTGTGAAGATTCCCTTCCACCCCCTCTGTGCGTGTCTGTCCCAGCCCACTGATTCACCTGGTCCTGAAAGACCCCTGCGGGCCTTTTACAAACTTTCACTGTCTCAGTTTTTTCTGCTGTCCTCTTCTTATTTTGGCAAAGACATTGTTTCCTGGGATAAACGTGAGGGGAGAAGAGAGGCTTGGCGGATCTATAGTTCTGTAGGAACTGTGAGGAAGAAAGGACGTTTAATGAGCCATGCGTAATCTTCTTTTCTCTGAGACTACGGTCACGTAAAAAAGTCTCATTTGTAACTTTCTAAACTGGATTTATCAAACATGTCTCAATTATTACAGTATGTGTTGTGGAGTTAAAATGGAGAAGTAATTCAGAATCAAAACTGGAACAGCCATGGGCATCACATCTCGGTGTGTCTAGCACTTGTGTAGTTGCCATTAGGATAGTGTGGATCACACAATATTACAAAGATTTTCGTTTTGTTTTTTAAGTTCAGCTATGTAAAATTACTTAATGCAGCAAAACAAGTCTCCGTTCTTTTCCATACTTTCATTCATTCATTTTCTTTTCGGCTTAGTCCCTTTATTAATCTGGGGTCGCCACAGCGGAATGAACCGCCAACTTATCCAGCATATGTTTTACGCAGCGGATGCCCTTCCAGCTGCAACCCATCACTGGGAAACATCCATAAACACTCATTCACACACATGCACTATGGACAATTTAGCTTACCCAATTCACCTAATTCACCAATTCACCTACCTTTGGACTGTGGGGGAAACCGGAGCACCCAGAGGAAACCCACGCAAACACGGGGAGAACATGCAAACTCCACACAGAAATGCCAACTGACCCAGCCGGGGCTCGAACCAGCGACCTTCTTGCTGTGAGGCGATTGTGCTACCCACTGCGCCACCGTGCTGCCCTTTCCATACTTTCACTTGCTTCAATTTCTTTTCATTTCTGACTCTTTTTCCTTCCTTTCTTCCTTCTTTCCTTCCTTAAAACTTTTAGGCCTTAAAGTCTTAAAATCACGGTTGGAGGTCGTAAATTTAATTCATAATGGTCTTAAAAAGGTCTTAAAATCCTAAATTGTTCATTTGTCTTGGTGAGACATCCTCCCTTTTCTTTTTCTTTTTCTTTATTTTTCCTTCCTACCTTCCTTCTTTCCTTTCTTCATTCCTGATCTTTCCTTCCTGATCTTTCCTTCCTTCCTTCCTTCCTTGCTTCCTTCCTTTATTCTTTCCTTGTTATTTCCTTTTTCTTTCTTTCTTTCTTTCTTTCTTTCTTTCTTTCTTTCTTTCTTT
>CAIGQV010019087.1:4324224-4336117 GCA_903798115.1 Danio jaintianensis
TTCTTTCTTTCTTTCTTTCTTTCTTTCTTTCTTTCTTTCTTTCTTTCCTTCCTTTCCACTATTCTTCCTCCTTACTACTTTCCTTTCTTCATACTTTCCCTCCTACCTTACTACTTTTCTTCTTATTTTTCTTCCTTCCTTCCTACTTACCTTCCTACCTTCTGCTTTCCTTCCTACTTTCCTTCCTACCTTACTAATTTCCTTTCTTTATACTTACCCTCCTTCCTTACTACTTTCCTTCCTACATACTTTCCTTCCTACCTTACTACTTTTCTTCCTTCCTTCCTTCCTTCCTACTTCCCTTCCTACCTTACTACTTTACTTCCTTCCCACTTTCATTCCTACCTTACTACTTTCCTTCCTTACTACTTTCCTTTCTTCATACTTTCCCTCTCACCTTACTACTTTCCTTCCTTCCAACTTTCCTTCCTACCTTCTGCTTTCCTTCCTTCCCACTTTCATTCCTACCTTACTACTTTTCTTCCTTACTACTTTACTTTCTACCTTACTACTTTACTTCCTTCCTACTTTCCTCCCTTCCTATTTTTCTTCCTTCCTTCTTTCCTTCCTACCTTCATACTTTCCTTTCTACCTTACTGCTTTCCTTCCTACTTTCTTTCCTACATTACTACTTCTTTCATTTTCCCCCCTTCCTTTAAACTGTTTATTTATTCCCATCTTCATTTCTACTTAGTCACAAATTGGCATATCATGTGTTTTTTGTTCATGTGTTTGTTGTTTGTTTGTTGCACTTATTGACCAATCATAAATCAGTTATAGATTTGTATATGAAGAGTTCAGAGGCAAAAAGTGTCATCTGAAAGTCTCTTCTAAAATGAGCATTTTTCTCAGGTTCCTATGTGTAAGTTCACTAATTTTACTTTTATGAAAAAGATTATGTTATATTCATTGCTAACTGAACATAACAATAAGGCGGCTGAGAAAAATGCTCATTTTAGAAGAGACTTTCAGATGACACTTTTTGCCTCTGAACTCTTCATATATAAATTATTAATAATTATCTTAAACATGTTGATATTAATAAAAATAGACTCTGATCAAAAACATGAATGGTTTTGTCATTTCACAGGGCACAGATGGCGTTAACCTTTTCTATTCATTGAGGGAAACATTAGTGACAGTAATAATATGTTTTGTGAGGGCTCAGCCTATTTGCGCTGACATTAAAAGGCCAAAGTCAATCTCAGTAACCATTCTGTTCAAACCGTTGCTTCATATTGGTGACTGTCACCTAACTAGCTACTTTAATATGCTTTGATTGTTGTACTTTACTGTGTGTGTGTTTGGGAAAATTGGCTTGGTTACAAAATGCCCAGAATTCTCCATAGATTAGCATATTTAGAAAATACAGTACATGATGTTTATGAATCACTGTTTAACTGTAATCTTAATGACTGTGTCTTGGAACTTAATAAAGGATTGATGACTCTCTCAGACTCTCTTTCTCTCTCTCTCTCTCTCTGCTGTTAGAAGTGTGAATCAGTGAGTTAAATTAGATCGGTTTTCTTTAATGATCTGGGACAATGTGTTTTTTAAGGACAGCAGAATGCAGATATATGATTTATTATGCTCTCTTTAATACAAACATGATATTTAATGCCATTAATATTTATAGAACTTAAACTGTAGGGATCATTTTAAAGATTACGGTGGCTAATTTGATGCATTTTCATCATAATTGTTGCATTACGTTTTTTAGGGCACAATAGTACTCAATGTAATAAAATGGCATTATTAAAGACAATATTCTTGATATTCTATTCTATATATTCTATGAACTATATTTTGATGAACTCAAAGATAACATACTAGATTTTTTTTTTCTTAGTTTGGAAATCAGCTGGTTTTATTACAGTATTAATCACAATCTACTGAATCAATTTAGTGTTTGAGATTTCTTGGCTAAATTTGGCCAATCGTCATCGATTGCACATTCCACCAGTAAAAGCAGAGTGTGAAGGATTAATTAGCAGAGAAATAGCACAGTTTTGCTCAAAATAATGCAACGCATACAACATTATGAGTGACATATGTGCTAACCTGGATTGTATCCAAAAAACCTAAAACCACAGTTGCCCAACTGCAGAATTAAACGTGCATCTCAACTCTCCTGTTTCCACCAAAACTGTGGGAGCTCCACAGGGTCAATATACATGGCCGGCTGCTATAGCGAAAACTTTGGACACTCGTGCCAATGCAAAATGTTGGTTTCAATGGTGCCAGCAGTGAAAATCTTGGGCTTTGGACAATGTGAAACATGTATTGTTCTCTGATGAGTCCACCTTCACTGCCTTTCCCACATCCGGGAGAGTTACAGTGTGGAGAAGCCCCAAAGAAGCGTTCCACCCAGACTGTTGAATGCCCAGAATGAAGCATGGAGGTGGATGAGTGATGGTTTGGGCTGCACAATCATGGCATTCCATAGGCCCAGTACTTGTGCTAGATGGGCGCATCACTGCCAAGGACTACCGAACCATTCTAGAGGACGATGTGCACCCAATGGGTCAGACATTGTATTGTGAAGGCAGTGCAGTGTATCAGGATGATAATGCACCAATACACACAGGAAGACTGCTGACAGAGCTGTTTGATGAACATAAAAGTGAAGTTGAACATCTCCCAAGGCCTGCACAGTCACCTGATATAAATATTTTTGAACCACTTTGGGGTGTTTTGGAGGAGCGAGTCAGGAAACGTTTTCCACCAGCATCACTTAGTGACCTGGACACTATTCTGCAAGAAGAATGGCTCTAAATCCCTCTGGCCACTGTGCAGGAGTAGTATCTGTCTTTCCCAAGACCAATTGATGCTGTATTGGCTGGAAAATAAGGCCCTACACCATACTAATGAATTACTGTGGTCTAAAATCAGGAGTTTCAGTTTCATTGTCCAAACCTGTGCGTGTGTGTTAGAGAGTGAGAGTTTTATTTAAGTAAATACCAACAACAACATTTTTGTAAGATGTTCTGTATAACTGTAAACTGCATAATGAAACTGCAAATAAAACCATTACAGAAAGGCCCCAAACCAAGAACTCCATACTATAAAACCTATAATTCTGTGTTCGCTTTCCTCGCCTTCAGCGCAAGTCTGCAGAATGGGTCCGCATTGTTGGAGACAGTGCACTAAAACACATTCGTGACGTGAAAAAATTGATTGCGACTGAACGTACACAAACTATCTTTGCTTTTGTCGATAACCCTCAGACACCCTTTCCCTGCCAAAAAAAAAGAAGAGCTCTTAATTTGATTTCCAAGACTTTCTCTAGTTTTGCGCAAATTCCCAAGTAAGAAGGAAGGAGGGAGAGGAAAAATTCCCGAGCGTTCTAGAAGGAAAGAGAGAAAAACGAGAGAATAACTGGATGGTGTTGAGAAGGACGGCGTTCTGTGTGTGCAGGAATGTGGATTTCTCCCCTTCCGTAAAAAAATCCTAATTGTGCCTGGAAGGGCTGCTAGTATGTAGGGTATCTCAGCTCAGCTTGGCTCAACAGGATTTGTTCTTCTCCGTGTGTGTATGTTGAGCGTTTTTCTTTCAGCGCGAGATGCGGATGTAACCCTTTCACAGTGCGAGAAGCCGAGCGCTTGTGTTTGCCGCTAGGCTGATTCCTGGCTCTCTGCTGTTTTTGTGCCGAATGTATTCAAACTCCTGCTTTTAAAAACACATCTTTTTTTTTTTACCCTGAGAAATGTGGCTGAGGTTATTGTCCCGTAACTTGCCTTGACAGAGAAGCAGATCCCAGATGCTTCGGAGAATGCAGAGAGTTTATGGACCTCAGGCGTGTGTTGAGACCTTTCGAGAAGGATGAGAGAGAGCCGAGAAACATGAGATGAGGGAAAGCGGTCGCTCTGTTGATGGAACGGCTTACTGCCTGCACCTATGCGTTCAGACAGCTACATAATTGACTCCGGGCTTTTGTTAAAAGCGTTTTGAGAATCTCAACACAAATTCAAGGACTATAAATGCAAAAAATAAAAACGCAGCTGTTACTACACATCCTGTTCATATTACTAGGCCCACATGGATTTTGCTGATTTCTGCCGAATTTTTAATTTTCATTGAGTATTTACTTATGTACAGTTGAAGTCAGAATTATTAGCCCTCCTGTATATTTCCCCCCCCAATTTGTGTTTAACAGAAAGAAGTTTTTTTTTTTTAACACATTTCTAAACATAATAGTTTTAATAACTAATTTCTAATAACTGATTTCTTTTATCTTTGCCATGATGACAGCACATAATATTTGACTAGATATTTTTCAAGATACTAGTATTCAGCTTAAAGTGACATTTAAAGGCTTAACTAGGTTAATTAGGCAAGTTAGGGTAATTAGGCAAGTCATTGTATAATGATGGCTTGTTCTGTAGACAGTCAAAAAAAATATTGCTTAAAGGGGCTAATAATATTAAAATGGTTTTAAAAAAATTAAAAACTGCTTTTATTATAGCCAAAATAAAACAAATAAAACTTTCTCCAGAAGAAAAAATATTATAGGAAATACTGTGAAAACTTCATTGGAATTAAGCCCGAAATTATTCATACCACATTATTCATACAATTATTCATTCTTACTTAAAGTTACTTTTATTCTTCGGTGCAATAGCCCAGTGGTTAGTGCGCCAACATATGGTCCTGAGTTCGAATCCCATGGACCTTTTCCGATCCTACCCTCATCTCTCTTCTACTGTCCTGTCAAATAAAGACAAAAATGCCAAAAATAAATCTTAAAAAAAAAAAGAAGTTACTTTTATTTAACCAGCAATTTTTTCTTTGGGCCAGAAATACAGGCTTCTTCCAAAAGATGATTATACGATGTACAAGAGGCATCATTGTGAAAAATATATATTTCTCAGCTCCTATTTACATTTGAACAAAAACTTTAAGTCAGAATTTGTCAGGGGTTTGAATCATTTCAAGCATTACTATTTAAATATGTATTTATTCTGTTTTTATATTAATTTCAGTAATATTATTGACTAATATGCAAACGTTTATATTATTTCTCTACAATACAGTTTGTAAAGTGATATTTTCTGATCTATTATATGAGATATGCTTTGTTTACCAAACAAGTGGATCTAATTGGATTTGCATTGTAAACCTTAACTTTTGAACTGAAACTTTTATTTATCATTTTTTAATTTAATGTTTTAAGTTTTTTGGTTACTCTCAAAATCATTCCACATAAACCCACGTATAAATTTTTTACGAAATGACAAAATAAAAATAAAAAATGTCCGTAGATTCTGTCTGGCCCTGCATGTTGCATACTAATCAATACAGTATGTACGTCCTATGAAAGACCTGTAAAAAGATGGCCCTTTTTTTTGGTGTGTGTGTAAATCCCACTTAATCTGTTATCTGGCTGCGGCGCAAAATGCGACATGTATGTCATGTTTATTTCACTCAGGTGGTTTAATTGCGATCAAAATGGGGAGATCCGGGGAGAGTTACGGTGTGGAGAAACCCCAAAGAAGTGTAACACCCAGACTGTTGCATGCCCAGAATGAGGCATGGGGATGAATGAGTGATGGTTTGGGCTGCAAAATGCATGGCATTCCCTAGTCCCAATACTTGTGTTAGATGGGCGTGTCACTGCCAAGGACTTCCGAACCATTCTGGAGGACCATGTGCACCCAATGGGTCAAATATTGTATCCTGAAGGGTATCAGGATGATAATGCACTAATATTTACAGAAAGACTGCTGACAGAGCTGTTTGATGAACATGAAAGTGAAGTTGAACATCTCCCAAGGCCTGCACAGTCACCTGATATAAATATTATTGAGCCACTTTGGGGTGTTTTGGAGGAGCGAGTCAGGAAACATTTTTTTCTTCCACCCGCATCACATGGTGACCTGACCACTATTTTGCAAGAGTCCCTGTAAACCTAGTTACTTTCAAAATCATTCTACATAAACATGCAGATTTGTTTTTACAAAATTACAAAAAAAAATGTCCACATATTCTTTCTGGCCCTGCATGTTTTGTACTGATCAATACAGTATGTATGACCTATGAAAGACCTGTAAAGTGATGGCCCTTTTTGTGTGTGTGTGTGTATGTAAATCCCACTTAATCCGTTATCTGGCTGTGGCGCAAAATGCGACACGTATGTCATGTTTATTTCACTCAGGTGGTTTAATTGCGACCAAAATGGGATTGTGGCTCTGAACTGTCGGGACATGATGGACGTGTTTATACATGCAGGATTATAGACATACGGCATAAAACAAAAACAAAGGTCAACGAGAAGCCCGTTTAAATACTAGCCGCTCTTCAGATCAGCGTGATAAATCCAGAAATGGTACATTAAGATGTTAACCTAATGCACCACACCGGGACCTTTAACTGGCAGGCCAAGCACTCTTTTGAGGCAGCGTCTTTCCAGTCAGTCCTCTATTAAAATTCACAAGCGTTTTGGGTCACGCGGACCAGTAATGTTTCACTCAGGACCTCCTCTAGGCTAAAGCTTACGGTGGAGTGGAAAACATGTATTTTACATGCATGCCATTGTGAAAACGAACTGAAGAGGCCTTTGACTTTTGGCTGTAACATTGTGGCGTATCGCTGTCAATAGGTTAACTAATAGAATGAGCAAAACAGGTCACAGTTTTGCAAGAATTTAAGTTCGACACTTTTTGTGATGTGTAAATATATGAGGTGGGTGGAAAAACTGTATTTTACCACTTTTTGTTTCTCTGGGGAATTCAGTCCTGTCGATGGAGAGCGCAGGTTTTGGTGGAAAGCAAAATGCAAATGTTATTGTAAGAAAACGCAAATGTTTTGTGAAGGAGGAAAAATATGTGAACAATACTTTTGCTCGTTTTCGCATGATTACGACATAGCAAAAGTTGTTTTCTCAAGTTAACTAGGATGTCCTAGATTAGGTCCGTGTGTCATCTGATCATTCAATCTTTCTATTTAATCTATTTATTTATTCATTTATTTTTGTTTATTCGGTAGGCACCAAAAGAAAAAAGCTCATCTGTTATCCTGTTTTCAACCAAGCGACAACATCCCGCTCTCCCTCGTGAAGCTAATATGGAAGTAACTGACACTGCAATTCATCGAAATTCTGCTAGGCCTGGCTCCATAATAGAGCACATTTCTATTGAACCCAATGTTAAAATGGCCTACTTTGCTGAGGAAAAAAAGGTGTTTACAGCCTGGTACAAAGAAAGATTTTGGTGTATATAGCTAATATTACACTTCATGACAACTATGAGGGGGGTGAATTTTTTATTTTTTTAATAACTAATCAGTTTCATTTATATAGAGTTATATTAAGTCTGCATAATTAAGGGCGTGGCCACTTGAGTGACAGCTAGGTCTCGCTGGTCGCCCTCACATCACCTTAGCTGATTCCGGCTGATTAGCCACTGAGCTTGGTATATATATCGTATTTTTGTTTTGTTTTATGTGGCTTTACACAGACAATTGCCTTTTGGAATTATTTCATACAATTATCAGGTAATATGGCATGCTGTGGCTCCGGTTTCCCCCACAAGTCCAAAGACATGCGGTACAGGTGAATTGGGTAGGCTAAATTGTCCGTAGTGTATGTGAATGAGTGTGCAGCTGGAAGGGCATCCGCTGTGTAAAACATATGCTGGATAAGTTGGCGGTTCATTCCGCTGTGGCGACCCCAGATTAATAAAGGGACTAAGCCGAAAAGAAAAGGAATGAATGAATGAATGGCATGCTGTGCACGTAATTGTGCTCACAAACCATTCAAGTGGCCTCCATTTCCCAGGTGAGTGAAATTCTTATATACTTATACAGTATACCATATCTATAAACGTATTTTTTATTTAAGATAATTTATCATTTTCCCAGTGATGGGTTGCAGCTGGAAGGGCATCCGCTGCGTAAAACATATGCTGGATAAGTTGGCGGTTCATCCCGCTGTGGCGACCCCAGATTAATAAAGGGACTAAGCCGAAAAAGAAAATGAATGAATGAATTTATCATTTATAATTTTCTTTAGAACTTGAATGCACTCCAGAATCTGACAGATTGATTAGCTGTAGGCTATAAAACAGTCGTTCTCCTGTAGAAAAACGTCATAAGAACAATGTTTAGTGGCTCAGTGAATTACAACAGTTTTTTTTAAAGAATAAACACTTTATTGATATAGTACACAACCAAGCACATGTGGTCAGAACACAAATGAGTCGCAGGTAATGAAGTATTAAGCGTTTCTATGTCTATGATTTCAACTCAAAACGGAAACTTAAAATGAACTAAATAATGAGTATTAAGACTGTGTATTACTTATCCAGAGAATGCAGTACATTTGGAAGCTTCTTAGGGGAATGTACTTTGTGAACGCACATTTGTTTTTGTGAGAAAGTTTAAAAGTTTCACAGGGTTAATGATAAATGGTAATGTGTGAGAAAATAAAAGCATTATAACGAGTATTTACTGTCAAGTTGCACTCTAAAATTTGGTTACATACATTCATTTCATTTAAACCAGTTGTAAAATGATCACTATATACAGTTTAAGTCACAATTATTCGCCCTCCTGTAAATTTTGTTTTCTTTTTCAAATATTTCCCAAATGATGTTTAACAGAGCAATGACATTTTCACAGTATTTCCTATAATATTTTTTCTTCTGGAGAAAGTCTTATTTGTTTTATTTCGGCTAGAATAAAAGCAGTTTTACATTTTTTTAAAAACATTTTAAGGTCAATATTATTAGCCCCTTAAGCAATATATATTTTTTGATTGTCTACAGAACAAACCACTGTTATACAATGACTTGCCTTATTAACCTAGTTAAAGGTCCTACAAAGTGCTTTGAAATGTGCAAATATGTTTTATAGAAGTTGGGGAAAAAAATATACAGGGGGGCTAATAATTCAGGAGGGCTAATAATTCTGACTTCAACTGTACATACTTTGATTTGCAAATCATTTCAGTTCTGTAAAAATAACCAAATGCTACAAATTGCTAAAAGCTTACAATTAGTAAATTTGTTTAACTTGGTGAATAAATGGTT
Source organism: Danio jaintianensis (assembly GCA_903798115.1). Lineage (NCBI taxonomy): Eukaryota > Metazoa > Chordata > Actinopteri > Cypriniformes > Danionidae > Danio > Danio jaintianensis. The sequence continues at coordinate 4,333,251 of CAIGQV010019087.1, forward strand.
TAATTTGATTATACTTAATATACGCTTTGGTCAGTAGATTGTTCATGAACTAATGGACCCTTTTCACATTTCCGGGTTTCTAGTAGCGGAAGTCGTTATGGTTGGTAAACTTAAAGCGCAGTGAAGGGGAGAGTACAACAAATATATTTTTTTACAATCCTATTTGCTGAAATAATAAAAGAAAAACTCCATGATGGTGTTATCAAGACTTTCAGAAAAAAAAAAAAAAATAATAATAATAATAAATAAATAAATAGTGTGAGACAGAAGAGAGAATAACGTCAAATTTACTAGAGGTGTGAACTTACACTGGTCTCACGGTTCGGTTCGGTTACGATTATCATGCCATCGATTCGGTTCAATTCCATATCTCGGTGCATCACGGTGCATTGACGATGCTTTTCATACACTATTTTATATTTTACTTCACAGCACAAGAATAATTGTATTAAAATGTATAATTTTATATGTATAACATTGTATATGTATTTGTAATTACAATTTTGTCCTTTAATACAAACAGTCAGATATATGAACTGTACCTTTAATTTTACCTGCTCAAAGAAAACACTTCAAACAAAACTCAAATACATGCACAGAACAACATGAGCATTTAAAGCAAATAAACAAAGGCACATATTATCCCGCTTGCTTTATGAGCCCTATCGAGCGAGTTGTTAAACGCCTATGATTGGTCACGCGCTCAACAGAAAGGGCTGCGATTGGCTCTAACGCTCTGGCGCTGTTCACCGATAAGTGACACTGATAAACGGATGTGGAGATCACAGCTGATCCATGAGAGACACGGTGGAGAAAACTCGCTCTGCAGACACGCTCGTGTCTGGATCCACAATTATCGCTGTAACAGCCGAGTGGAGAGGAAACGTCATGCCAGCAGGTCAAAGGGGCCACAGTGAGAGAGAGAGAGAGAAATGGAGTTAACTTTCATTTTCTCCACAGCTGTACAATAGGGGCTTCTGCTGTAACTTCAGTATCAGTTAATGACTGTCCAGCAAAGTTTCTGCATTTTAATTACTCACGCTCGCCTCCCTCGCCATAGTATTATACTGCAACATAGCGCATATGTAATAACCGGTTACGATCTATCACTGAACCAATACCGAAGTGTCTGCGTCTGCATCGCGGTGCACGAAGAAACAATTAATTTTGACACCCCTAAAATTTACTGTCCCACCCCATAGACATTGCATTACAAACGCCACGCATAAGCGGTAATTTGTTTTTTGTAATTTGATGCAAAGATGATATAATACATCCATAAATAAATATAAATATGCATACGTATTTTTAAAAATTATTTAAATATTAAAAACTTTCAAGGATTTAAGATGCTGATGACCGTTATACGCATCATAACAGTCTTGTGAAAAGGCTCTATGATCCAAATCTGGTGCCCTCTTCTTGAATATATTAGTGGTAGGAAGAGAGCGCTTTCCTTAAGATAACAGAAAGGTCAGGACGGATAAGAAGTGTGTCCCGCGGGCTTGTGTCTATGGGTGTGGTCACATGCGTCAACATTATTTGTGGCTTTTTATCAGCGCTGAGGGCATTGCGGGTGTCTGTACAGCACTGAAAAACACAAACCTATGACCAGAGAACCTGCAGAAGCGCTGATAACACCGACTATTGTGACATCATCACCAGCAGATCACACCATGATATTTATATCCTCTTACCTACTTCTCTCCCTTTCTCTCTTTTCTCCAGTCATTCTTCCTCTCGTTCACCGTGCATGATCTACAGACCTTTTTTTCAGCTTCTCCTTATTAAGCTTAATTATTTATCTTTTCCCCCCTTTCCTTTGCATTTAAAAAAAATATATATACAGTTGAAGTCAAAATTATTAGCCTTCCTTTGAATTTTTTTGGTCAAATATTTCCCAAATGATCAAGGGATTTTTCACAGTATTTCCTATAATATTTTTTCTTCTGGAGAAAGTCTTATTTGTTTTATTTCGGCTAGAATAAAAGCAGTTTTAATTTTTTTACAGGGCTCGCAAAACTGCTAGCCCGACGTCCTGGGGCTGTTATGTTTTTCAGTCGGGCTACCAAAAATGTATACACCCTGCCCGTCTAACTATCTTAATGGAAGGAAAAATATAGCCTATTTCAGTGCTTTGAAAAAAACAAAATTCAATAATGTTAAATAAATGAATGAATTAATTACAAATAATTAAATTGTGGTTAGTCAAAACTATGTTTGTACCCTATAATGAATGAATGCCATTATATTTTAGTAAACATATGTATTTGTTTTTATTTATTAAATAATGTATTTTCAATTCGGGCCTCTTGAATTTATTTCGGGCTACCAAAAACTGAAGAGCTCCTGCCCGAAAGGCTACCAGGGATCATGAAATTTTGCCGTTTTAACAAAATATATATACATTTCAAAATCCAAGAAACAGGAGAGATCATCCACCTATTGCTCTACATTTATTTACATTTCTATCTGGCAAGAGCAGTTGAAACGTTCACTGTTAACAAAATCTACAGTAATCTACAGCAGCTGTTCACCAGTAACTTACTGTAAATCAGTTACAGCAACAATACTGTATTTACATTTACAGCACTAATTACCTTGCTGTGTATGTATGTACAGTATTGTATATTTTTACTGTAAAATATACAGTAATTTTCACAATGCTACTTTAAAATACAGTAACATACTGCGTAACTGTCCAGCAGTTCAATTTTAGTTCATATTACAGTTGTTCACCAGTAACTTACTGTAAATCAATTACAGCAACAATACTGTATTTACATTTACAGCACTTTACCTTGGGTGTATGTATTTACGAAATTGTATATCTTTACTGTAAAATATACAGTAATTTTCACAATGCA
>CAIGQV010019087.1:4346117-4360213 GCA_903798115.1 Danio jaintianensis
AATGGTCGTGCCCTACTGAGCCTGGTTTCTCTCGAGGTTTTTTTTTTGTTTTTTTTCCCTTCACTTTCGCAAATTGGTGAAGTTCGTTCCTCGCCGCTGTCGCCACTGGCTTGCATGGTTCGGGACCTGTAGAGCTGCGCATCGATGGATTTGCTCTTCAGTGTTTGGACTCTCAGCAGTGAAAATTAAACCACACTGAACTGAACTTAAACTCTAAAAACTGAACGGACACCATTCCAATTCACTATAATCTTCTATGTGAAGCTGCTTTGACACAATCTACATTGTAAAAGCGCTATAGAAATAAAGATGAATTGAATTGAATTGAATTGTACGAGTTCAGTTGTACGAGTACTTGTAATGCGCTACCCCCAACACTGTTCATGAATTCTCTCATGTGGCATCGTAGAATAGTGTAGCATCCATCACATACGCATTTCAGAATCTCACTGGAAGTAGTAGGTCATCTAGATACTTCTCGCATTCTGTTTTTCGAATACTATGAATTCGGACATACTACTCAGCTCCCATACTGTTTTTAACATACTATATAGTATGGAAGTATGCAATTTCAGATGCATGCCAATGTCTTCTTCTACTTGGTTGTTTTTGCTAAGGGAACTTTATACCTAACTGACTGCATTCATTGTGGGAGTGTATGAACTGAACTGTGACACCCCTAATATATGAAGTCACAGTTCAGTACGTAACTCAGTTTTGGGGTCACGGTGCGATAATGATACGGTAGAACAGGAATAACAAATCCCCAGTGCTTGCATTTTCTGTTTATTTTCAACAGTCAGAAGTGTTTTTGTCACAATCAGCTACAGAACTGAAAAGCTACTTGTGATGCAAAAGTACTAAATAATCAAAAATAAAACTTTATAATTAGACTCTGTATTAAACTTTCAAAGGTTGAGCCCACACTGTAAAAAGAAATTAAAAAATTTAGTAAACACTACCCTGAAATGATTAAGTAAACAAACTATGTGCATAATTCATTCATTCATTCATTCATTTTCTTTTCGGCTTAGTCCCTTTATTAATCTGGGGTATCTAACTTATCCAGAATATGTTTTACACAGCGGATGCCCTTCCAGCTGCAACCCATCACTGGAAAACACCCATACACTCGCATTCACACACATACACTACGGCCAATTTAGCTTACCCAATTCACCTATAGCGCATGTCTTTGGACTTGTGGGGGAAACCGGAGCACTCGGAGGAAACCCACGCCAACATGGGGAGAACATGCAAACTCCACAGAGAAATGCCAACTGACCCAGCCGAGGTTAGAACCAGCGACCTTCTTGCTGTGAGGTGACAGCGCTACCCACTGCGCCACCGCACCACCCTATGTGCATAATTATGAAAATTAAGTTCATTCATTTATTTTCTTTTCGGCTTAGTCCCTTTATTAATCCGGGGTCGCCACAGCGGAATGAACCACCAACTTATCCAGCATATGTTTTTTACGCAGCGGATGCCTTTCCAGCTGCAACCCATCACTGGGAAACATCCATACACACTCATTCACAGTCATACAACTACGGACAATTTAACCTACCCAATTCACCTATACCACATATCTTTGGACTTGTGGGGGAAACCGGAGCACCCGGAGGAAACCCACGCGAACACGGGGAGAACATGCAAACTCCAGACAGAAACGCCAACTGACCCAGCCGAGGCTCGAACCAGCGACCTTCTTGCTGTGAGGCGAACGTGCTACCCACTGCGCCACCGTGCAGCCTTTTTTTTATTAAGCAAACTTAATAGTTCTACGTTGCAACAGAAATACTTTACATTTTTTAATTAAAATGATCTTGTCACTTTTAAAGCAATGGGTTTACTCACTTTTTTAAGTAATTGCTTTTTACAGTGCCCTCTCCTAACAACAGAACAACAGTAATTGAGCATAGATTCGGTAAGCTTCAAAACTGAAATCTCTTTTAATGAAAATGCAGCACTGACTGGAGGTCCATCTATAACAGCGAATGCAGCGGACAGCGACTGTCCAGTCTTGTATGTGTGTTTGTGTGTTCAGAAAGGACTCAGACTTGCGTGAGCATGAGAAGAGACCGAATCTTATATTTCTATTGTTTTTCTATTGTTTTTATGTAAGTGCAGTTGACGGATGTGCGTGATTGGCAACTCGTGTCTTCTGCAGCACCTCGAGTACCACGTTTTTAGACGCCACGTCAAGATAAAACAGTTTCCACTTTTACATGCAGGGGCATTCATTAATGTCAGTTCCACAGCAGTGGACCGATCAGAAGAACTCGAACTGTGAGCTTCTTTGTACCAAGTTGGCATGACAACGGCAACATGACGAAACCATTTCTGAGTGCTGCATCTCATGTTTTCAGATGCAAAGGTTCGTTCTTTGTGAACTTTTACCCCACAGAACAACACCCACCAAACAGTTTTGTTTAAAGGGGACCTTACTTCTATTAGGGGCTTAAACACAATAAAGTCTAGATAGGATACACGGCCGACCGGAAGTGCGATATGCAAATCAATATAGCAGCATTTTTGTGACTCTGTATAACAATAATGAATATTTTTTACAGTAATGTGACGGGTTGGGGTAGGGGTAGACGTTAAAAAACACAATTTATTGGGTAATTTAATAGATAGCATAAATAATACTCTGTACAACTACTGTTTTTACGTTACTGTGACGGTTGGGTTTAGGGTTGGGGTGGGGGATAGACTTTAATAAAAGTTTAATAAATACAGTTAATGGGAATAATATAATATAATATAAATCATTTTCGTTCCTGCCACAACCATATCTGAGCTAGAAAGTCCCGCGCATTAGCATAGGCAGCCCTGAGTTAGAAGCAGCCAATATGCTGCCGCTATTCTGATGCATATGCATTTGTAGCTCCGCCCTCTTTTGAAAACCTTATTTGAATTTAAAGCGACAGTCACCAGGATGGCACAATTTGGATCAACGCCTAAAGGGGCAATTTCAGAATTATAAAAAAATATTTGTGGGGTATAATGAGCTGAAACTTCACATACACACATCAGAGACCTGTTTTACGTCTTGTAAAAATAAGGCATAACAGGTCCCCTTTAAAAGATAGATTTCTAAAAATAGACATCTCGTCTAAATCAAGACTAAATTTGGGCTAATCTAATAGATCTTTAACAACAGTCCAAAAAATAGACCAGTCGGCAAATAGACAGACGTTAGACAGTCATTCATTCCTGTATATTTGGTGACTATAGTCTATTTTCTGACTATTGCTAGAGATCTGTGAGGATTTTCACTGACAGACCAAATCTAGCCATGTTTTAAATAAGACGTCAATGTTTAGATGTCTTTTAATCATATAAAAATGCTTGCTGGGGCTTAAAATGCATGAAACAATCTTTTTGAGTGATGTAATCATTCCTTTATTTAATGGCAATAACAGCCAGATTCAAACCCATGTTTCCAGTTTGAGCCACTTTTTTCACATTTACTTACTTGGTAATCTAGTGAATGTTCCTTCTTGATGACGACGAAAGAGAGTTAGTGCTGTCTAATTGCTTTTGAAGAAAGGTAGATTACTGTCGTTCACTGCTTTTGAGACCACAGTCGCGTAAGTTTCATTTACTGCGTAATGCAAAGTGACAGCAATTATGTGACTATGTGGCTTAATTATATACAGATCTTATAGAAATTAAGATGCGAGATTGGAGCGCTTGATCGCTTCCTTTAGCTCCGAAGTGTCAAATTAAGGAAGCAGAGACGCATACGGCACATATGGAAGAAAACACACATATTGTACTTCTGTATGTGTACGAGCTTCAGAAATATGTTTCTTTTCTCCGAGCCAGAGGAATGACCAGATTGGAAAGGTGGGTTACATTGAACTCTCTATTAGCGTCTCGCTATTAATTATCCGACTGGTAGTTCTTACACTTACAATGTAAATGTGCGTCTTGGACTGTCTTACTGTAACCCACCCATTAGCACAAACACAAAAAGCGTTGCCATGGAAACCCCATAAAGCTGCCTGAAGTCGAACTAAAATTCCATTTCCAATATATGTTTATATTTAGCAGATTCCTCTCAAAGGGGGCTGCGTATCAGATGCCTTTTAGAGACCTCGGTTAATTGTCTCCGGGCGTTTTTTTTCTTTCGCTTTTGAAATCGCAAGGTTCTTTTGTGATGCGCAACTTTTGGTGGAGCAGCGGAGAAATGGGCAGCCTTTTTTCAATGCATCTTTTTACTAGTGATGTGTGTGTTTCTGCTCGTATGTCATCCGGAGTGTTCCATGTGTGTTTGGGTGTAAGCGTATGCGTGATTTTTGTCTATGAATTTGTGTGTGTGTGTGTGTGTGTGTGTGTGTGTGTGTGAGTGAGAGAGAAAAAGAGAGAGAGTGTTTCTCTGCAGATTCTTGGCACTGTCAGAATGCTGAATGTTTGGCAGTGTTCAGGATTAGCATGATTATCGAGTAGTCTCTGTTCTCTTACATATATTATCTGCCTGTGCCGATCACTCAGCTTACCCAACCAGCCGTGTCTCCATCTAGCAGAAAAAAAAAAAAACAGTCCATCTGTGCCATTTGCTTTTTTGTTGCACACTTTATAATGCCAGATTTATTGCGACATGCTATTCATACAGTTTTTATATCAGGCAAATCACAGCTATACTTTTACATTTTTGGGGGGGGTTTGATCATAAGGTCTTAGAAAATTGGTTTGTTGTCATGTGTTCTAATATTTAAAATTCAGCTATATAAAACATTAAGAAACCAAAGTTATCAATTTTCTGGATTTGCCATAATAATAATAATAATAATAATAATAATAATAATAACAATGATAATTCATTCATTCATTTTCTTTTCGGCTTAGTCCCTTTATTAATCTGCAGTCGCCACAGCGGAATGAACCGCCAATTTATCCAGCATATGTTTTACGCAGCGGATGCCCTTCCAGCTGCAACCCATCACTGGGAAACATCCATACACACTCATTCACACACATACACTATGGACAATTTAGCTTATTCAGTTCACCTATAGCGCATGTGTTTGGAGTTGTGGGGGAAACCGGAACACCTGGAGGAAACCCACGCCAACACGGGGAGAACATGCAAACTCCACACAGAAATGCCAACTGACCCAGCCGAGGTTCGAACCAGCGACCTTCTTGCTGTGAGGCGACAGCGCTACCCATTGCGCCACCGCGCTGCCCCATAATAATAATAATAATTATTATAATAATAATAATAATAATGCTTTTCTTTCTTAGAGTTTTCTTCTTGATTTTTAGTTCAAATATCAAACAAATTATAAATCAAGAAACTTTTTTTAGACCTTTTTTTAGTCTTGTTTTCAGAAATTATATGTCCAAATGAAATGAGTTTCCCTTAAACAAGCTAATTAAACTACCAATGGGATAAGCAAAATAAATTTATTTCAAAGCAAAAACAAGGTTATTTTGACCCATTGGTAGATTTTTCTTTGCTTGTTTCAAGGAAAAATTTATTTTGACTTATTTCTGAAAACAAAACAATATTTGAAATATATATAAAAAATGCTTCTTTATTTAAGAATTTTGAGATATTTGGACTGAAAACAAGACCAACTCTATGTAATTTTTGCTGTGTAAAATGTTAATTAAAATGTGTTTTTATTTGATAAAACTCATGTCTTTCAAATTAAAAATGTGAGTATTGTCATTTAGAGCATTTAAATGGAGAAAACCACCATGTTTTTAGATCTCACATATTTTATGTAAAACATTCATATATATATTTTGCTCTAAATTCTAATATTTTTTATTTGAAGTGGTCTCTTAATTTAGTATATACTGTATGTAAGCACATTTTTACAATGCATGTAATTATAAATGTAACTAGATGAGCTGAGTTAGAAAAACTTGATGTTTGCTTCACAAAGCAATTAAAAATTACACCTTAAAACATATTGTGGAGGCACGTTGGCACAGCAAGAAGGTCGCTGGTTCAAGTCTCGGTTAGGCCAATTGGCATTTCTGTGTAGAGTTTGCATGTTCTCCCTGTGTTGGCGTGGACTTCTTTCAGGTGCTCCGGTTTCCCCCACAGTCCAAACACATGCGCTATAGGTGAATTGAATAAACTAAATTGGCCGTAGTGTATGAGAGTGTGTGTGAATGTTAGAGTGTATGGATGTTTCCCAGTACTGGGTTGCAGCTGGAAGGGCATCCGCTGCGTAAAACATACCAGAATAGTTTGTGGTTCATTACGCTGTGGCGACCCCTGATAAATAAGGGACTAAGCCGAAGGAAAATGAATGAATGAAACATTGTGTATAATATATTATTTAAGCTGCTAACATATTTATTTAGTTTCAAGTAAGTTTTAACACATTGCTAATATGTTACTAGCATGCTTCACATTTTTTAACAGATGTATTTCGATATACATGCTTCATAACCATAGGGTTACATTTAAAAAGTGTTACTTTGCTGTTCCTCAAACAGTAGAGCAGGGCGCTAACAATGCCAAGGTTGTGGGTTTGATTCTCAGGGACAGCAAGGAGTGATTAAAAATGTGTACCTTCAATACAACAAAAGCTGCTTTTGGATAAAGGCATTTGCCAAATGCATAAATGGAAATGTAGGAACATCTTTAACACATGGCTACTAGCATGCTTCTAATGTGTATGGCATGTCACTAGCATGGTTTATCACTAATGAATTACATACTGCTAACATTAAGCACACTCATGTTTTAGCTGTTGTTAACCAATTTTAAAACAATGTAACATTAATTATCATGTTCCCCTGATATGTTTAGCATGAATTGCCAGCATCTCCTAAGGTATTTGCTTAGCTTTGTTAGTAATGAACTACTCTGTAGGTACTGTAGATATGAAAAATTAAAGCACATGCTTGTATATTTTTACATTTTATTTTATGTGTGATGAAGAAAATTGCTGACCATTTTACTTTTCGCTTCAAAAATAAATGTAGCCAACATTTTAAACTAATTGCTGTATTTTACATTCATTTTTTTTTTTTAATTACTTGTTTGAGATCATAGATTCCATAGTTGGATGAGACTGACTGTATTTACAGTAATATGCAGATAATCTTTTTACTGAATTAATTCTGTAAATCTTGTAATTGTTAGTAACCCTTGAACTGTCTTCAGAGCCTCAAATTAACATTTCGGGATGCTAAACACCATGCACGCTGTCATTTCTTATGTAGTATATGCAGCCAAATTCTAATTAATGTTCTTCTAGATCATACTTAATTGAAGCAAGATTACATGTGGCTTATTAAAAGTTATAAAAAGATAAACTAGCTAAGCTATCAGTGCTTATTGCAAATATTCATAATGAGCTTTAGTAGATACAATTTATACTGTTAGGATGATTGTAAATTTTTTTAACTAAGGAGCTGTAAAAGGCATGGTTTAAGATGGCTTACACAAAGTCAAAACACATCAGCTAATTATAAATATGCACTTTTGTACATAAAGCCAATTGTTCTACATATTGATGCATACACAGTATAGTAAAGCCTTTTTTCTGAGCTAGAACAATCATTATAATATATGAATACTGGCTCGAATTTGTGCTTCCTAAATATTAGTCAAATACAACAAGTAAACACATCATACCACTTTTAAATATTATAAGTTGTGAAAAAGTGCCCCATCCCCAATTTCTATAGCCACACCATGGCTTGATTACTGCCACACCTGTTCACAATCAAGAAATCACTTAAATAGGACCTGCCTGACAAAGTGAAGTAGACCAAAAGATCCTCAAAAGCTAGACATCATGCCGAGATCCAAAGAGATAAAGAAAATGATAATAAATAAATAATTGAGATCTACCAGTCAAGGTTATAAAGCTGTTTCTAAAGCTTTGGGACTGCAGTGAACCACAGTCAGAACCATTATATATAAATGGCAAAAACATGGAAGAGTGGAGAAACTTCCCAGGAGTGGCCGGACGACCAAAATTACCCCAAGAACAAAGTGACAACTCATCCAAGAGGTCACAAAAAAAAACAAAAAAACACAACACATCCAAAAAACTGCAGGCCTCACTTGCCCTAGTTTAAGGAGAGTGTTCATGACTCCACTATAAGAAAGAGACTGGGCAAAAATGGTTTGCCTGACAGAGTTCCAAGATGAAAACTATCACTAAGCAAAAACAACATTAAAGGCTTGTCTTAGTTTTGCCAGAAAACATCTTGATGATCCCCAAGACTATTGGGAAAATACTCTGTGGACTGGCGAGACAATATTGGAACTTTTTGGAAGGTGTCTCATTATGTGCAGCGTAAAAGTAAAATAGCAATCAGTAAGGGGCAAACATTTTTTTGACACTAATGTATGTTAAGCTTTTTAATTGTTTGAATATCATTCCATACTGGCAAGTTGCACACATGCTGTACAAGATTTGCTTAAAATGAATTGACGTTTCTGAGCCATTTTGTGGTCGTCATCTTATGTTTTCAGTTCAGGTTAGTGGATCAGACCATGTACAGCAGGGGTGGGCAATTAATTTTTCCAAGGGGCCACATTAGACTCTGGGGCGGTTTTAGAAGGCCAGACCAATACAGTTAATTTGTTTTCAAAAAAAAAAAAAAACATTCTGTGAAACTGTTCAATAAACATTCATAAAAACTCCAAAGTTTAAAAAAAGAGTAAATTTTACACCAAAAGTATTTTAAAGACCAGCATAACAATATCAACCTCATATAAATGACACAGGGTTGTTTGTTTGATTGCTTCACCTTAGTTCATTTTTATTTATGTATTCATTCATTCATTCATTCTTTTTTTTTTTTTTATATATATACTTTTTTGTTCAGTAAGAGAATTCTAGCCTGTGTTGTGCTGAACAAGTGCACTGAAGTCAGGTTGAATGTGAGGTGGATATGTGATGTAATGATCATCACTGATAGAGGATCTGTATCTGGATTTGTTAAATCGTTAATCTGAGGTATTTAGTCTACCTTTATTGCTGTGTAATTCCATACAAAGTGTGAAGCTGCCTGGTTGGTTCCTGTCTCTTGACTTGTGGTTCTCTCGCGACACTCTGAGACGTTTCAGGGGTTTTTTTCAGCTCGCAGCGCCTGGAAACGTGAGCGTGACATACCACATGTGCAGCCCTTTCTATTCGCGCACTGAACCCGCACCGAACTCCATTTAAAATAACGAAACTGAGCACGCAAAAGACGCGATATGTGAAAATCCCCTTTTGTTGACTCACAATATCAGACCTGCACATTGCAAGGCCCTGTTTGCGGTTGAATTTAAATCAAATAAATACTTCATGTGGGCTGATCAAAGAAGTCCAGTGGGCCGCATGTGGCCTGCGGGCCGTAAAATGCCCAGGTCTGATGTAGCTACAGTGTAAAATTTTCACTAAAAGAGTTAGTTCACCCAAAAATGAAAATTCTGTTATTAATTACTGTCCTGTCATTCCAAACCAAACCACCAAGACCTTTGTTTATCTTTGAAACACAAATATTAATATTTTAAATGAAATCAGAAAGCTCCCTTATCCTCCACAGACAGCAATGGTCTCGACTTTTTCAAAGAAAAATAGTTAAAAAAACATCCTCAAAACAGTCCACGTGTCTTCAGTGGTTCAATCGAAATATTATCAAGTTGTGAGAATACATTTGTGTGCACATAAAACCAAAATAATCACTTTATTCAACAGTTCCTTCTCCTCAGTGTCAGAATATGCAGTGATGTATAACCCCAAAGGGGGCATTATAATCATTTTATCTCCATTTATTGTTTTTTCATAATTGTTGAAGGCCAAAATCATTTATAGACCAAAACCTTAATTTCAATGAATGGCACTAGTTTGCCCTAGACTCATTCAGTAGCAAACTTGACTCTAAGGGACTTTTTTTGAAAAGTAGCTCAATTTTTTTTTTTTCTTCACTCACTTTTAGATTTCTGCAGATTTTTGAGCCCATCATTGAATCTGTTTATTTACTTCTGTAAATGTGTGTATGTGTGTGTGTATTTACATATATTTATATATATATATTTATTTTTATTTATTTATTTTTATTTATTTATTTTTTAATGAGTCTTGCTTTATTCACACAAAAAAAGTGGATCGAATTGTATTTGCATTTACAACGTTACAACGTTATTATTTTTTTCATTTAATGTTTGTAAGTTTTTAGTTCTTATACTCCCAAAATCCACAGAATTTTATTAATATTATTATTATATTTGTTTAAATATATACATATATATATATTTTTTTTTTACAAAATTCTGCTCAGAAATAACAAAAAATATACGCAGATTCTGTCTGGATCTAGTAATAATTAATTTAATGAATGTAGTTTTTTTTTTTTTTTGTGAACTAACCATTTAATATGTGATGACAATTTGTATGTAGTTAGTTGTCCAAACATGTTATAGTCTACAGTGATCTGTGCATTGTAAATACTTGTAAATAATACATATTTTATTAATCGTTTAAACCTGCTAAGTGGTTTTAGTAAAAGAGTGAACCACAGAGTCTTTATTTATCCACTTATAAATAATAAAACAAATACAAAACATCCACTTGACATAGTGGTGTATTTCTCTTGCGACTTCTTCTTCTCTGCTTTAGAAAGCGGGTTTTGGATCAGCAACAGCATAAACAAGCGTGTGTGAGTTTTGTGTAGAGGCCACATTGGAGCTCTCAGGCCTCTGCCAAGCACTGGAACTATGCTCAGATCACATGGAGACAATCAACATAAAGGTGTTAATGTACTTTTTTAAACAAAAGAACAATATTTCACATTGCTCTGTGATTTTTATCGCTCTTGAATCTGTTATTTCATTTTCTTATCATGGTCCAGATGGTGTCTTCTCTACTGGATCCGTTTGAGAACTGTGTGTTAATAATAAATTGGCTTTGGTTTTACTTGAAGTATCTCAGTTTTGTGTTCTTAACAACAATATCCACTACTCATTTTTTTCCTCCCCAGAAATTGTGTGTGTGTGTGTGTGTGTGTGTGTGTGTGTGTGTGTGTGGGCTCGAGAATGGGATAAATGTAGTTGTCTTAGGGCTGGAGGGTGAGGTTCGCCCTTGGGAGAGGCAGAGAATCTTAAATAAAGCAGTCCGAGTGAAGAAAAGACAAAGAGAGAGTTTGCATACGTGATGTACGATGCATGAATTTGATCAGTCCCGAGGTGAACATCATGTTTTGTACAGAACAAAATATTCAACTTGCAGTATAATATGTGCATAATACATACATGCATGCATTCATACTGTATAAAAATACTATACTGTACAGACATGCATGCATACAAATGGTAAATACATGCATACGTACATGCATGCATACTATACATACTGTATGTACATACATGCATGCATACTGTACATACATACATAGTGTACATACATGCATGCATATATATATACTGTACATACATACTGTACATGCATGCATACACACATACATACATACATGCATGTACATACATACTGTACATCATAGGTCTCAAACTTCCTGGAGGGCCGCAGCTCTGGACAGTTTTGCTCCAACCCTATATGCAGTATAGGTGAATTGGGTAAGCTAAATTGTCCGTAGTGTATGAGTGTGAATGAGAGTGTATGGGTGTTTCCAAGTGATAGGTTGCAGCTGGAAGGGCGACCCCGAATTAATAAAGGGACTAAGCCGAAAAGAAAATGAATGAATGAATGGTCTTACACTTCATATTTGTATTAATATAACATGTATTAATTCCGGTACTTTTACCATAAACCGACATATCAACCATTTGGTAGAGGCTGATATTTTAGAAATTATGGGATGTGTTGAAAAAAAATGCATTGAATGTGTTAACTAGCGACATTAGGAGTTAAGAAATGCAATCCAAACTTTTTTTTTCTTGGTGGGGTAGTTAAAGGGTTAAAAAAATATTAAAAACTGCTTTTATTCTAGCCGAAATAAAACAAATAAGACTTTCTCCAGAAGAAAAAATATTATAGGAAATACTGTGAAAAATTCCTTGCTCTGTTAAACATCATTTGGGAAATATTTGAAAAAGAAAAAAGAATTTTGACTGCAACTGTATATTATCAACTGGAAACAAACAAATAAATATCCCTCATGCTGTTCATTTAACTTGGAATGTCAAACAGGTTATGAAATTAATTAAAGCAAATTATGAAATAAATCACCAACACATTTACCATCTCAATGTAAATTACAAAACCGCACATTTTTGTGAGAGCAGTGATGTTCATTACATTCAGTCTACAGGTATGCGTACAACCAAAAACAAAAAAAAAATCACAGTATTACTGTTTTAAATCTATCATTCATCAGATCCATCTAAAATCACATTGACTCCAAACTTTTGAACCTCAAACCTTCCCATTATATTGCTATATGTTGTCCATTCACTAAAGTCCCATTTGTTTCTGCATTACTAACCCTTCACTATGGCATAATGTTGATTGCTCTGTGCGTCCACTTCTGCCCCGCGTTGCCAGATTAGTGTTAGTAAGAGACGAATAGCTGGAAGCCCATGTCTGTTAATAGCAGGAAGCAAACACTTAGCGTTAACGAACCACACACGTCACCCACCGCCATTCAGTAATAACTGTAATCACTTTTTGACGTGCTGCGTTTGCATCTCTGGAGGCTTTTTTTTGCGTGAGATGATATGAAGTTTAGGTTATAGCGGTGGGTGGCGCACGGTAGGAGCTCTGGCTATGAGAGCCCATGACCATTCACTCTCCCACACACACACACACACATACACACATTTGCAAATGGTAAACTCAAGCATGCAACTGTCTTTTTGTTAATGTGATCCTTGCAAGTGGACATTTCTAACTGTCGTACAAGAGACCAGGGTTTTGTTTCTTAATGTGGATTAATTTAATTTAATAATTTTTACAAATATTTTATTTTATGTATTATTTTATTATTATTTAGTTTTATATTATTATTATTAATTATTATTATTATATTTTATATGTATTTTAATTTATTTATTAATATTTTTAAATGATTTCATTTTATTTTTATTTTATTTTATATATTTTTATTTTAGTTTTATTGTATTGTTGTTGTTGTTGTTGTTGTTATTATTATTATTATTGTTATTGTTGTTATTATTGTTGTATTTTATTTTATTAGATTTTATTTTATATGTATTTTTTATTTAATTTTAATTATATATTTTATTTCATTTCATTTTATTATTTGATTTTATATATTGTTTAGTTTATTATTATTTAAATTTATTGCATTATTATTATTATTATTATTATTATTGTTGTTGTATTTTATTTAATTTTCATTCATTCATTCATTTTCTTTTCGGCTTAGTCCCTTTATTAATCCGGGGTTGCCACAGCGGAATGAACCGCCAACTTATCCAGCATATGTTTTACGCAGCGGATGCCCTTCCAGCTGCAACCCATCACTGGGAAACATCCACACACACTCATTCACACACATACACTACGGACAATTTAGCCTACCCAATTTACCTATACCACATGTTTTTGGACTTGTGGGGGAAACCGGAGCACCCGGAGGAAACCCACACGAACACGGGGAGAACATGCAAACTCCACACAGAAATGCCAACTGACCCAGCCGAGGCTCGAACCACCGACCTTCTTGCTGTGAGGCGAACGTGCTACCCACTGCGCCACCGTGACGCCTTATTTAATTTTATTCGATTTTATTTTATATGTATTTTATTTTATTATTATTTAGTTTTGTTATATTATTATTATTATTATTATTATTATTTTATATGTAGTTATGTTTTTTGTCATTTTAAATGTACTTTAATGATATATTTTTATTTCATTTACTTTTATTATAATTTTATTTTATATATATATTTTTTATTATTATTTAGTTTTATTGTATTATTATTATTGTTGTTGTTGTTGTTGTTGTTGTTGTTTGTTGTATATTATTTTAGATGTATTTTTTTATTTTAATTATATATTTTATTTAATTTCATTGTATTATTGTGTTATTGTATATATTTTTTATTATTATTTTGTTTCATTGCATTATTATTATAAATATTATTATTATTATTATTATTATTATTATTATTATTATTATTATTATTATTA
>CAIGQV010019087.1:4366766-4386248 GCA_903798115.1 Danio jaintianensis
ATTTAATTTGTGTGTTTGGCATCCATTTAAGTTGAACATGTCATTTTTATGTCTACATAACATGACAACACATGACAGTTAAGGGGATAAAATAATGCTTGACTAATTGTAGTTTTGACATCAGATTCACATTTGACAGCCTCTACTGAGGTCAAACAGGTCAGGCTACAGGATTTGGTTTGTTCAAGACAGACTCACAGTGTTTGCATGTTCTGTGTTCCATGTTTTCTTTTTCTCACTATAACACATGTACACTCAAAAATGGCTCGTGTTGTAAAAAAAATGGCTTGCATCTTGAAAAGACCTCCAGGCGGGAATCAGAACCCCTGATGTGAGCTTTCGTTGGTGTTCTGATGCCATGCCAACATTTGCACACCCAAAATAGTCAGCATAGTCAAAATGGTCACTTGATTGTTGGTAAATGTTGTATCATAAATATGAGGGAATGTATCTGTCACATTGAAATCTATGCATGTTTGTATTTAAATTAACTCAATGTCATTGTAAATAGCCTGTGTTCAGTAGAATAAACCATTTTCAGTGAAAACACCATAATTTTTTTCCTTGTGGCGGAAGCAACATGTAGTGCAAAATCCACTTTTCAGTAAGGCTTGGTTTTATATATATATATATATATATATTAGGGGTGTAACGGATCACGGTTGATCCGTAATCCGTACGGATCACAACTCACGGTTCGGAACGCACGTGACCCGTGGATTAATAACTTTTTTTAAATTCGTAGGTTAATCCAACATTTATAACAATCGCAGAGAGATCGCCTCCAGCGTCATTCAAATCGCGTGGTGGAACCTACCTAAATGCTTTCTTAGATTATTAATTAAAGGGTGTTTTCTGTCACTGATTGTTTAGCCTGCATTAATGCATTCAGTTTAAGCTGCACAATTAAACATTAAAAGATCGGGATCTCAATTCAAACCCGCGCAACATGAATGATAAATGAGAATGATTTGCATATGTTTATTAATACTTTTAAGCGCTGCATTCAAATCTGCGTTTGATCGAGAGAGTTTCCGTTTTTACACTTTTTCAGTTTGTTACAAACAATTAAATAACACAGAAGTACTGGGAGAACAGTTTATTGTTCAGATATAAACACTGATGTTTATGGTAAAGATTAAAATCACAGTTTAATGGAACTTGAAATTTTACATTGTGTAACCAACAGGTGGCGACAAACAACCATCAGAATTATGTCACTGAATAGGTTTTCAGAAATTATCCACCTATAATGAAACATGAAGTTTTATGTGTGAATTGTTGAATCATTAATTGAAAATAAATATATGTTGTAATGTTAGATTTCTATATTTAGCATTATCAGCTACAGTAGCAAAGATAATTTTTTCTATTGAGTATTTTCCTTTTATTCAGCTGGTTCTTTCTTGATGTTTATTTTTATTAAAATTACAGGTTCTAAGTTCTGTTTGTTAAACCAATGGTTTTTGCAGTAATATTTTTGTATAAATGAAAAGCAAATGACATTTGTCTCCTCCCTTTTTTGCTGATCCGAAAAATGGTCCGATCCGTGACTCAAAAACCGTAGGGTGATCCGAACCATGAGATTTGTGATCCGTTACACCACTAATATATTTATATGACCATAAATCTGGAAATCAGGATATGTTTGTTTCCCCATATCGTAAAATATTAGTGTTTATATATAGGGAAGAATTTATTTATTTATAGGGAAGTGGTTAGCACTGTCGCCTCACAGCAAGAAGGTCGCTGGTTCGAGTCCTGACTGGCATTTCTGTGTGGAGTTTGCATGTTCTCCCCGTATTGGCGTGGGTTTCCTCTGGGTGCTCCGGTTTCCCCCACAGTCCAAAGACATGCGGTATAGGTAAATTGAATAAAATAAATTGGCCGTAGTGTATGTGTGTGTGAATGTGAAGTGTATGGGTGAGTGTATGGGTGTTTCCCAGTAGTGGGTTGCGGCTGGAAGGTTATCCGCTGCGTAAAACATATGCTGGAATAGTTGGCGGTTCATTCCGCTGTGGTGACCCCTGATAAATAAGGCACTAAGCCGTAGGAAAATGAATGAATGAATATATTCTACATACATACCTTTTAATTTAGGACATTTAAATTTTTTATTTTGTTTTTGTGTTTTATTTTGTTTTTTTTTATTTGGTGTTTATATTATTTTATGTTTATTTTATTTTTATTTTTTTTAGAATTGCTTTTCATTTGATATTTTCTTAACTGGATATTGTTTTATAATATAAATGTTTCATGAAAATTGTGTTTAATTACAATTTTTATTTTGTTGTGTGTTTTGTTTTTGTTTTGTATTTTATTCTCTGTTATTTTGTCATCTTATTTGATGTTTATTTTATTTTATGCTTGTTATTTTATTTTTTTTCATAACTGTAAAATGGCTTTTCAAAAAAATGCCTTTCGGAGTGACACGGTGGCTCAGTGGGTAGCACTGTCGCCTCACAACAAGAAGGTTGCTGGTTCGAGTCCCGGCTGGGTCAGAGTTTGCATGTTCTCCCCGTGTTGGCGTGGGTTTCCTCCGGGTGCTCCGGTTTCCCCCACAGTCCAAAGACATGCGGTACAGGTAAATTTAATAAACTAAATTGGCCGTAGTGTATGTGAGTGTGTATGGATGTTTCCCAGTACTGAGTTGCAGCTGGAAGGATATCCGCTGTGTAAAACATATGCTGGATAAGTTGGCGGTTCATTCCGCTGTGGCGACCCCTGATGAATAAAGGGACTAAACCGAAGGAAAATGAATGAATGAAAAATGCCTTTTGTGTCAGCATTTCGCCAGCAAAGATTTCTCAATTAAAGCAATGGAGGATACCCCAGCATCAAAAAGAGTAACTACAGGGGGTCCAGACCAAGCGTTGATATGTGACTAGTCTGAATGTGTTGAGACGACAATGGTTTACAATTGTTCCTCATACTGTATTGTGCCCTGTCCCAGCCAAAGAGGCTACAGGAATCCAAAATGCATGAAATCCCAGGTGCAAATTATTACACAACCCAAAATACCTCTAATAACCAGAAGAAAAAGTCCAAGACACAGCCCCGAAGGCGGAAACACACACCAGGGACTTATTCCCATTGTTGGTAAATCAGTATTATGTTAAACCATTTCTCTAGGAACACTGTCAGTCCTTAAAATCTGCAGCTAGGCCATGTTAACAGCTAAGCCGTGGCTCCAGCAAAACACAAGTGTATAATAATGGAAACATTTCATCACTCATTGTGAAACTGCTTGATTCTTGAGCATTTTGAGTCCTTTCTTGAGAAGGGTCTTCTAGAAACATGATGCTGTGAGTTTGATGATGGATGATGTAAACACTCTAAAAATACTGGGTTATCATTGTGTATTTAAAAATCATCTCGAATCTGCTAAATGTGACTGTTATGTTATTTTTTTCTCACCCTCCTCTCTCCATTCTCACTCCACTTTTAGGTTGTTTATTGGTTCAGTTATCTGTCCATCATCGTTATGACGGTGCCAGTTCCACCAATCCCCGGACGAGCCGCGAGGATTTAAAGATCTGCTAGATCAGTGTGTGATGTGTGCTTTGCCTCGGCGTACCTTTGTGATCCACGTGTCTGTGTTTTTTCATACTTAGTCTGTAATTTATTACTTCATTCCGCTGTGGCGACCCCAGATTGATAAAGAGACTAAGCTGAAAAGAAAATGAATGAATGAATGTTACTAAACTGAGCAATATGATATCGTTGTTAGGATTGCTTTAGTTTAGCTTGTTTTTTTAAGTTTATTCATGACAATTTGCATTTGTATAATGTTATTATTATAATTATTAGCAGTATTATTTATTATATGCATATTTATATTTGTTTTAATAAAAACTAATTTAGATTTGTCCATCTGTTGGGTTTTGGAGACGTATGTATCACCATATGGAGAATAAGAATAGGACGTGTGTTTGGATATAACTCAGTCTTTTGACCACACTTCGTTATTATTGTTCATTTATTTGTTTGCTGGAAATTAGAACTGAATTTAGAAATAGTTTTGAAATAAATCTTTGCGCTTAACAAACGAAATCAAATATATAGGCTGATGGATGTCTTCAGCGGAGTGCTTACAACCGTTTCCTTATCCATGAAGTAAAGGAGTAAAGTAGAGAGTAAAAGTAAACTAAAGAGGCTGAATGGAGGAGGCTCGTTCTTTATCCTCGCGCTGCAGATGGCCTGTTTTCTCGCTAGTGAAGCGTTCAGTATTTCCATTCAGTTTTTCCTCTTACAAAGTCCACCATGTAAATGCGCCATGGCGTGACGCAACTGACTCTTAAAGGGAATGTGAGATGGGACTCTAATTGGTTTAATGCACGTTATGCTTCAAACACACCCTTAACTCATTAAGAGAATAAGCACAACCCTGTTAGACCATGCGGCGAGGCGCAGAGCGTATTTGTCCATCCTTAAAAAAGCAAAAGTGGATTCAGACATGCCCTTAATGCTTTTGCACCATACGCTTTAGACTTTGTGCCTAGATCATTAAAATAGAGCCCATTATTTCAGACAAACACAGAAACACAGAGCACCCAATTTTCTCCATAAAAAAACTTGCAGCAATGTTTTGTCAGCTTGTCATCCTTTGAGAAAACAGTCGATGGTAGCCTAGCAATCTACGTATACACCACAATCACCTCAAGCACTCTCACTGGCAGAGCTGCGATAAAAACAAAACTCTATTGGTTGTTTATTTAAAAAGGGGAGGGGCTATTTTATGCCCTGCCCTGTCTTTGTTTCAGTTGAGATTATGTCAAACTTTGAATAAAAATGTACATTTCAAAGCACTTAACAGGAGCTTTAAATGATATATATTTTAACCCAATGGTTGGTTTTGTCCATATTTGATTTAAAGTTGGGTTAAAAAACAACCTTTTTT
The DNA here is from genome assembly GCA_903798115.1 of Danio jaintianensis. NCBI lineage: Eukaryota > Metazoa > Chordata > Actinopteri > Cypriniformes > Danionidae > Danio > Danio jaintianensis. The sequence continues at coordinate 4,371,667 of CAIGQV010019087.1, forward strand.
TTCATTTTGAGTGCACCAACTATCAGCGATGATGAAAGAGAAAAGTAAATGACTAAAATCCACAAGTTATGAGGATATGTTGTTTTTTTTTCGAGCACACCTAAACGTTCCCTGTCCCAGCTGGTGGGGGGAAGACTGCATCTCTTCACACCTTTCCTTTCTGTCTTCTCTTTCCACTGCATTTTCTTCCTCCATCTGTCTAAATGCACATTAATTATACACATACACACATATATTTTCTACCTCAGCGACACACACCCACATAATGCATGTGCTTTCTCCACATTTATTAGGGGAAACACTGAAAATAGGTCTTAATGTCAGTAGTGTATTGATGTTACAATAATGTGATTGTTGAGACCGGAATAGCGAGAAAAAAAAAAAAAAAAAGTTTGAACTCGTTCGCTGTAATAAAAGTTTTAAAATTGCACACAAACACATGCTGTAGAAGTACTCCAGTCAGATTATTAAAGGAATGTTTTTGCATTTAAATGCAACATTAGCGCCGTTATCAGCATCTGTGGCACTCTGTCATTTACCATAGAATATAATTACAAGTTGTCTGCGTTTGTAAAAAGCAATGAAAGACGCATTTATTGTAATGCACTTACAATGGAAATTATAGCAGGCAGGTGTGTGGCACTGTAAATGAGTGTTTCAAAAAAATCTTTATGCAAATATCCCCCTGTTTTTGAAAGTAAACATTACGTGTGTTGGCATGAGAATCTTTTCCCGACCTTTCAATGTCATTTGCAGCATTCAGGTCATGCCATGATTGTCTAAATCAGTGGTTCTCAGCTCCAGTAATTGTTTTTATGCACTTTCTTATGTTCTTCTTTAAGTGATTCAGATCTCCGTGAAATGACCCGCATGTGTCTGGTAAATGAGACATATAGAATGCGCAAGGCGGTGGGTCCTCAGGAATTAACACACTAGATACAGTAGGTACACCCAATTATTTTCATTTAGTATCTTTACACGGATGCCAGAAACTGGTTTGTAACTATGTGACAATGATATCTGTAAAGTTCTGCGATATCCCGGACGAGCCCCCCTTTTTTGTTTCAGCTTTTTGCAATTCACATTGCTAATAACTTTTAAAAAAAACTTACTATATCAATACCTTTCAATCACATTTAGCAGAATAGAGATGAATGATAATATAGTTTACATTTTGCAACCATGATTATTATAGTAAACTAAAGTCCTTTTGTTACTTAAATATGTAATTAACTGAAAGAAAATGTAAAAATAATAATAATTCATTCATTTTCTTTTCGACTTAGTCTCTTTATTAATCAGGGGTTGCCACAGCGGAATGAACCGCCAACTTATCCAGCATATGTTTTACGCAGTGCATCACTGGGAAACACCCATGCACTCTCATTCACACACATACACTATGGTCAATTTAGCTTACCCAATTCACTTATAGCACGTCTTTGGACTTGTGGGGGAAACCGGAGCACCCGGAGGAAACCCACGCGAACACGGGGAGAACATGCAAACTCTACACAGAAATGCCAACTGACCCAGCCGAGGCTCGAACCAGCGACCTTCTTGCTGTGAGGCGACAGCGCTACCCACTGTGCCACCGCACCGCCAACATAATAATAACATTAATAAATAAATGTTCAGTGTCATTCTAATGTGTGATTTGTTAAATGGAGTAAGCTTAAATAGAATTTAATGAAAAACTACACAGACATATTTAAGAAAGCCAAAGAAACCAAAATACATTTGAACTAAAAATAAAACATATAATCTAAATTTAAAAACAAATACTGACAAAATTGATGAAAAAACACTAAAACAACATGTTCATATTAGTTGTATATAACTCACAACACATGAATACTTTACATATACAGATAAATGTGTGCATATTCACATACGTGTTATACAAGAATGTGAATTTCTACAGTCAAAAGATGATTTTTGCTACTAATTTAAAATGAGTTGAAACAACAATTTTCAAGCTATTTTTTGAGACAATTTAATTTTTTATGTTCAGTCCACTTAAATTTGTAAAAACTAATAAGTTCACTTAAATTCTTCATGTTGTCTCAACACAAATCGAGTCTGTGGAACCCAGCATTTTTTACAGTGTTTGTAGTTTCTTCACACTTTTATTTGTAGTTCTAATTGAATTTACGTCCAACACACAATGTATTCTGGGTAATATCATAGGTTAGAGTCCCGACAGTTCTACGCTTCGAATTTCTACCGGAAATAGTAGACCATCTGGGAACCTTTGGCATACTTTTTTCTTTCTTTTTTTTTTTTCTTTTTTTTTTTTTTTTCTTTTTAATTTTTTTTTTACAATCTAAAGCAGTACATTAAGTACATTTGGTCACTATCTATCTATCTATCTATCTATCTATCTATCTATCTATCTATCTATCTATCTATCTATCTATCTATCTATCTATCTATCTATCTATATCATGAAGTCAGATTGACGTTGTACCCCAACAGTGTGGGGATGTTGCATTTTGTTTGGAAATGAAAATCAGGCTGTCAGTGTCCAACGTTCAACCTAAAATCAACCAATTATGAACATCTAATGATGTTACAGCTTGACGTTGTGTGTATGCTACCACTATAATGTTTATCAGACATTGGATTTTGGTTGCCATATCTGACGAATAAATGTCAGTATTTGATGTCAATATGACGTTGGTTTAAGATGTTGGATTTTGGTCACTTTCCAACACAACCTAAAATAAACCAAATATCAACGTCATTTGATGTCAAAATAACGTCCTTAGACGCTGGCTAGACATTGACATCTCGACCTAAATCTAACCTAATATTAACGTCTTATGATGTTGTGTGCCTGCTGGGTATATACCTACTGTACACCTATATATCTACACATATATACATACACATATACACACATAAAAAGAAAAAAAGAGAGAAAAAAGTTAACTAATAATAAAATATATATGGCATACTCTTTTCAACATACAGTTTGGGACATACAAATTCTTTTTTCGAATACTATTTAGGACGGATGGGATGTAAATTTGAATGCAGCATTTGAATATGGATTACCAGACTGACAGAAAAGACAACAATACACCAAACAAAGACAACAATATGTTAAACAATTTGTTGCTACATCCGAGCTCTACAGAAGAGCCTCTCTGAAGACATCAAACGTTGAAGCGGCAGGTCTGAGAGGGTGTTTAATGTGTCCACGGGGGTCAGATCAGTGAGATCCAGTCAGGGTTTACAGTGACAGGCCGTGGAGGAGGCTTCATTGTTCAGGCTGTTTGAATATGGCCTGCAGCTGCTATCACTGAAACATCATCCGATTATTAGGCTTACGCTTGTTTGAGCTTATTGCTTTTGTGTCAGGTGAGCAGAGGATTTAGGTTCCAGAGACCTTCGGATATCAGGGATTTTTATTTTCACGCTCTCGTTGCTTAAACATAGGCTTGTCTGATTAGAGTTGATTATAAATTGCCTTAAGGCTGCAGAGGAAATTAATACTTTACTGGGACTGGCAGAATTTAAATAAAGTCTACTGTATAATGAAGACTTTTTTTTTTTAAATATATTTTTTTTATATAGTCTGTCTTTTTTGTGATCATTGTTTTATTATTTTTCATAACAGAACAACAATGAACTAAACTGGGATGAATGATGTTGTTTTTCACTGCAAAAGCTTTTCTAAAAAAAGTCATAATTTAAATATTATTGAATTGAGATACACTCACCGGCCACTTTATTAGGTACACCTGTCTAACTGCTCGTTAACGCAAATTACTAATCAGCCAATCACATGGCGGCAACTCAATGCATTTAGGCATGGAATGGTCAAGACGATCCGCTGCAGTTCAAACCGAGCATCAGAATGGGGAAGAAAGGTGATTTAAGTGACTTTGAATGTGGCATGGTTGTTGGTGCCAGACGGGCTGGTCTGAGTATTTCAGAAACTGCTGATCTACTGGGATTTTCACACACAACCATCTCTAGGGTTTACAGAGAATGGTCTGAAAAAGAGAAAATATCCAGTGAGCGGCAGTTCTGTGGGCGCAAATGCCTTGTTGATGCCAGAGGTCAGAGGAGAAAGGTCAGACTGGTTTGAGCTTATAGAAAGGCAACAGTAACTCAAATAACCACTCGTTACAACCGAGGTATGCAGAAGAGCATTTCTGAACACACAACACATCCAACCTTGAGGTGGATGGGTTCCTGTCAGCTAAGAACAGGAAACTGAGGCTACAATTCGCTTTATGACCCTAGTTACTTTCTGCAGTATAACGCGCCATGTCATAAAGCGTGAATCTTCTCAGACTGGTTTCTTGAACATGACAATGAGTTCACTGTACTCAAATGACCTCCACAGTCACCAGATCTCAATCCAATAGAGAACCTTTGGGATGTGGTGGAACGGGAGATTCGCATCATGGATGTGCAGCCGGCAAATCTGCAGCAACTGCGTGATGCTATCATGTCAATATGGACCAAAATCTCTGAGGAATATTTCCAGTACCTTGTTGAATCTATGCCACAAAGGATTAAGGCAGTTCTGAAGGGAAAAAGGGTGTGCAACCCAGTACTAGTAAGGTGTACCGTGTGTGTGTGTGTGTGTGTGTGTGTGTGTGTGTGTGTGTGTGTGTGTGTGTGTGTGTGTGTATATATGTATATATATATATATATATATATATATTTTTTTTTTTTTTTATATATATATATATATATATATATTTTTTTTTTCTTTATTTTAAATTCCTTCCTTTGCTTTATTCTTTCCTTTTTTATTTTCTTTCTTTCTTTATTAACTCCCTTAATCTGGAATTTCACTTTATTATTATTATTATTATTATTATCATTATTTTAGGAAAAAAATCTTATTTATTACTTTTTTTATAAATAAAAAAAACACAATACATATATACATCATTTCTAAAGTGCTTTTGTTATGAACAGGAAGCTGCTTTAAAACAATCTTTATGTATACATAGTTTTAAATCACTGTGTAAATAAACATGATTTTATCTTTTTTTCCATTAATCTGTAAATAGCATGTAGTGGTTGGTTTAATTTATACAGTGTTTTACTTTTGTTCTGGTCTTGGTCTTGATGTTGTGGGGAGGGGCTTTTGTTGCCTGGCAACAGCCATGATTGACAGGAGTGTTTTGGTGAGAGAGCCGTATAATAATAACGCTATCATATGGTCTGGCAGATTTTGGGCTCGGCACCAGGGATGACAAATGTGCACACGCAATAATTCAATCTGCTCTGCAGTTCTTCAACTTTTAAGGGGACTTGCGAAGACGAGTACTTGGAGCAATTAAGTTGGTCAGTCATTGTTAATGTGTAGCACCCAAAATATGTGCCAGGTTGTTCATGGAGAAGTGTGTGTGTTTTTTTTTTTGTTGTTTTTTTTCCATAAAGGAGAGAGAAAGTGAAAAAAACTTTGCAGACAGATTGTGATTTGGTGAATGTGTGAGAATGGAAGGTGGTCTGAGAATATCAGTAACTAATTAAAGTTTTCTCCTGTACGTCACTCGCTGAAGATGCTGGGCTTTCAGCAAATAAAGTAAATGATGTTTATGGAGGGAATAGCTGAAGGAAATGTATTTATGGCATCATTATTTTTACCACATTAGCACTTTATTACCAGGGACGTAACTAGATAACATTATGTGTGTGTGTGTGATGTATAACTTGCAATATATAATATAGACTGATTCATCTGTACTTTACATTGTACTTTGGTGTTGTCCACATCAAATTTAACATTAAAAGCATATTTAGGGCTATTTTAATGATCTATGCACAAAGTCTAAAGCACTTGGCGCAAAAGCATTAAGGGCAATCCACTTTTGCTATTTTAAGGACGGAAAAATACGCTCCGCACCGGTGCATGGTCTAACAGGGTTGTGCTTATTCTCTTAATGAGTTATGGTGTGTTTTGAGCATAATGTGCATTAAACCAATCAGAGTCCCATCTCACATTCCCTTTAAGAGTCAGTTGCGTCACGCCATGGCTCATTTGCTATTTACATGGTGGAAATACTGAACGCTTCACTAGCTAGAAAACAGTTAAACAGAGCATCTGCAGCGCGAGGATAAAGAACGAGCCTCCTGCATCCGGCCTCTTTACTTTCTCTTTACTTTTACTCTTTACTTTACTCCTTTTACTTTCGTGCATAAGGAAACTGTGTTATATGCACTCCACTGAAGACATCCATTAGCCGACATTATTAATTTCATTTGTTAAGCGCAAAGATTTGTTTCAAAACTATTTCTAAATTCAGTTTTAATTTCCAGCAAACAAATAAATGAACAATAATAACGAAGTGTGGTCAAAAGACTGAGTTATATCCAAACACACGTCCTATTCTTATGCCCCATATGGTGATGCAGACGTCTCCAAAACCCAACAGATGGACAAATCTAAATTAGTTTTTATTAAAACAAATATAAATATGCATATAATAAATAATACTGCTAATAATAATAATAACATTATACAAATGCAAATTGTCATGAATAAACTGAAAAAAAAGCTCCCCGAGATGAAGAAGGCATGGGGCATGGAGGCAGTGGTTTTTATATGTAGAAAAGAATAATTTTTGTAACATTTGAATCCTTTAATTTTTGTTTATATGTAAAGATATTTGTGTATTGCTGTACATCCTGTGTGTCTTAAGCAATGTGTAAACGTTTTGGACCTGCATAGGCGCATAACTATCATGCTCTGCGCTGGATGGTCTATTTTAGTTCTTCAAAATAGCACCACAAAGTGGTGCAAATGATTTGCTATTTAAACAACGTGGCGCAAAACGTGAAAATTAGGGTTGTGCTGGTCTGAAAATAGCAACAAATCGTGACAAACACATCTTGCGTCTTATTGCGCCGGGTGTATGATAGGGCATATAATGTTTAAAGTTGACATGATTGAGTTATTGTTGCACTGAATAAAATTTTAGCACATATCATCCGTAAATTATTATTATGAAAAACATCAATTAAATTTAACTGGGTACATTTTAAGGGAAAATGTGCCAAGGGATATATTTTTGAGAACCGAGAAATATGTGCTTGCGGGTACATATGGCTGCATTTTGTGTGTAAAACGAATGCTATGTGGACTGTGAAAACTGTATTTTACGGTTCTCCATTTTAAGGGGTACCAAAAAGGGTACTAAAAACCCCATTTAAAGGTACAGGAAAGTATCTTAAGCGAGATGAATTAGATTTTCGGATTAGAACTACTCTGTCAGACCCTGAGATATTTCTTTAACACCAAGCGAGATGTCTATTAGTGTTTAAACAAAGACTTTTGATTTCTCTCGTGTATAAAAAAGTTACTTTAATTAAATAGTAATTTATTTAGAAACTTACACCAATATGTATGGGCGCCCTCTTGTGGTTGGACACTGAAATTCATTCACAGTGGGTATTTTCTAGCTGTTCATTGTACACTCATTATTGCTGTGCATTGTGGGATTGAATTAGTGCACTTCAGAACATCCACTGTAGTTTCGGACACCACTACAAACGGCTGCTCCCTCAAATTGTGCAGGTATAGGGTAAGGGTATAAGGAGCCATTTCAGATATAGCCTAGATCAGGGGTGTCCAAACTCGGTCCTGGAGGGCTGGTGTCCTGCAGATTTTAACTCCAACTTGCATCAACACACCTGCAAGGATGTTTTTAGAAAGCTTAGTAAGAGCTTGATTAGCTAGCCCAGGTGTTTCTGATTGTGGTTGGAACTAAACTTTGCAGGACACCGGCCCTCCAGGACCAAGTTTGGGCACCCCTGGTCTAGATCTTCAGAAACAAGACTGCACAACCCTGATCTAAGCTTATGGTAATTAGCTGATACACTGTTTTGTAATGTCACCAGATTTTCACACCTTTTCTTTCTGATTCTCACTTTTTTTTATATTTCTTTCTGTCTAGGAGAAGAAGTACACCCTATTAATGGTAGATCCAGATGCTCCCAGTCGTCAGAATCCCTGTCGTTCTTACTGGAGACACTGGTTACTGGTTGACATTAAGGTAAGTCAGATCTTTAAAAGAAAATTCTTTCTTGAAAGAAAATTGTCTATTTTACTATGATATGTATAGGGTTTGTTCGGGTGCTGGAAAATCCCTTAAATTATAAGGAATCGTCTTAGCAAAACAAACTGCCAGCATGACTATTTCTATCATTAAAAAAAAATTTGGAAATTGGAAATATTTAATTCACTGATGTTTTGTTTAAACTTTAGTTTTGTTTGCAAGAGATGCTGGTTATTGCCCACTTTTGACAGTAAAATATTCAGTTATTTTCATTCATTCATTTTCTTTTTGGCTTAGTCCCTTTATTAATCTGGGGTCGCCACAGCGGAATGAACCGCCAACTTATCCAGCATATGTTTTACGCAGCGGATGCCCTTCCAGCTGCAACCCATCACTGTGAAACACTCATACACTCTCATTCACACACACTCATACAGTACGGATAATTCAGCTTACCCAATTCACCTATACCGCATGTTTTTGGTTTTGTGGGGGAAACTGGAGCACCCGGAGGAAACCCACACGAACACGGGGACAACATACAACATGCAAACTCCACACAGAAATGCCAACTGACCCAGCCAAGGCTCGAACCAGCGACCTTCTTGATCTTCAGTTATTACATTAAAAATAAAATAATTGTTCACTAATCGAAATTGAGGTAAAGTGTTTAATTAATCGAGGTTTGGATTTCGTGCCATTAAAAAAAAAAAAGTTTGGGTCTCACTTTATATTAATTGGCCTTAACTAATATGTACTTACACTGAAATGAATTATGTGTTACAATGTACTTAATGTGTATGTACATGTTTTTACATTGCACTTATAGATTGATTAAATACCTGCATGCTCGTCATCTGATAGTCAACTATCGCTGTAGCCACTGAGATAGTAGCCTGTCTCTCTTCATGTTGTATGTTTGGTGATTGTTTGTACTGTTCTCATGTGTTGATGGATGAGATGTTAAGGCTGTCTGTATGTTTTTATGTTCTGCAGAGCAGGAACCTGCTGAAAAACAGCATTCATGCTGAGTCAGGCCCGATTATCTTTTAATCTTTTCCTGTTAAAAAAAATAATAAAATAATTAATGTAATTAATTAACCCTCCACCCTTTTCCCACCCTCACAAGACAGAACACTTAAATGGGCATAATTGTGAGACATCGAGCTGATGTGTAAAATAAGAGGAAATAAACAAGTAAACAAACAATGATGACAAATAAAAGATTAAAGCAATGAAGAGTCATACTTTTCCATCAGCATTTTCAGTCAATGTAACATCCAAGTTATTCATGTATTCAATAAATTTACCCCAAGTCTTTTCAAACATTGATGAGTTTTTTTTAAGATTAAACATTATTTTTTCAACAGGAACATAAGACGAAAGTTCTCTAAGCCATACAATATGACTTGGTGGATCTACTGATTTCCATTGTATAGCAGTGCATTTCTTTGCTGCTATCAGAGCCATTTTAATTAAGCGTAAATGTTTCCTTTGATCGAGCAGAAGAACTGATTCATCCCCCAGTAACATAAATCTTGGATCAGGTGGAAGGTTAACGTTAGCAATTTTGCTAATAGTTTGTATTATATTTCTCCAATAGGTTTTAAGTTTGGAACATGTCCAAAACATATGAAATAATGTACCAACCTCGATTTTACATCTAGAACAGCATTCTGAATATGAATCACTTATCTCCAGTTGGCATTTCTGTGTGGAGTTTGCATGTTCTCCTCGTGTTCGCGTGGGTTTTCTTCGGGTGCTCCGGTTTCCCCCACAGTCCAAACACATGCGCTATAGGTGAATTGGATAATCTAAATTGGCTGTAGTGTATGAGTGTGTATGGATGTTTCCCTGTACTGGGTTGCAGCTGGAAGGGCATCCGCTGTGTAAAACATATGCTGGGACATAAAGGGACTAAGCCGAAGGAAAAAAAAAAAAAGGAAAAAATAATGTAATTACATCTGTAATTAGTTTCTTCAATTACACTGTTGACCATCCCTTAAACCTTTCCCTAACCCAACCTGTACTCCACCTCAAGAGCACCTCAAGTGTTCTGCAATACATTATGAACACAGTAAGTATTTATTTTTGGATGCAAGTACATAGTAGTAAAGGCCACTTAATATAAAGTGGGTCCAAAGTTTGAAAATGCACCTGTGAAGTGCTTATATTTGACTTTGGAATAGGTGTAAGAACCCTGTATATGGTGAACCTTCATGCCTGTTAATACAAGTCCTTGCATTGAATGGGAATAATACAAAGAACAAAGCCTTAAAATAAAGGTTGCTTAAAGCAGCGCTTTGGCACAGACAATCCTGGACATAATGTGCAAAGCAAAAGGTGTCAGAAACACTTTGGTGGGCAAACAATTCCTTGATCGTGTGGACCGTATCTGCACCTTCCATGTGCTTCACACTTGTGCTGCGTTTCCGATGAGTTACATAATTACTGAGTAAAAATATCATGTTAGTCATCAGCACTCGGCTCCGGCGGGATCTAGAGGCAAATTCATCAGGCTGTGCATGGGGACGCCGCCGTGTTTAAACAACCGCGCATGAGACACACTTTAATTGCTCGATATTAAGTCAATATTCTCTCATCCTTTCTTAATTTTGCAGCCGATTTTTATCTCTTTTTTTTTTTATCTCTCAGAGTTTTTCCTTGCTGCGGTCCTATTGGTTCACAGGGGAGTCCAATGATTCCAATAACTAGAAACTATGAAAATATGAAAAATGACTGACATGACACGTAGACGCACTACAGAAACTTGGGTTTGGATTCAAATTACATTTCTCAAGTTTTTTATTTTGGAAGTATTTGTGACAGGCATGTGGGGGAATTATTCTCATGTGTAACGGGCATGATTGCACATCAGCTCTCGTATTACAAAGGAATTACAGACAGGAAAGAGGAGGCCTACTATTTTTACATGTGGTTGTGCTGGAAGAGTCTTATGAATCACATATGACAGAATTTCCTTATTTGCATTTAAAACCTTTGTGTTCACCTCATAGAAAATATTCTATCATCATTCAACACAAAGTTGTTTGAGTTTTAGGAAGGCAAAAGGAGATGTTAAGAAGAATGTTCACTTTGCTGTTTCATTGGAAATAGGCAGCACAAGTGCATGATGTGGAGTTCTAAAATGTACCAAATTAGTTTTTATTTTTGTTTTTATAAGCTTTACAGAATGTTATTAACATTATTTTAGATCATTTTTTGAAGCATCTCCATCTATGAGTTTCAACAGATAAGTAAATTATCGTTGGGTGTAATGAGTTACAAAGTAATTGAATTACCTTTCTGCTAAAAAAAAATTCAGGTAATTTAAATTTAATTGATATTACCTGTAAAACTGAATTTACAGTTACTTATGTACTTGCCTTAAATACTGTAGATGGATGTAATATTTGTGTATAAATAAGTGTAGAGAAGCAGATTAATTGTATTTTGCTTACACTTATCAGGATGATTGCACATGCTTAAGAAAAAAAAGTAATTCATTCATAAAAATATAAGGTATGCATTCAGAGAAACAGAGGAATTTTCATTCATTCATTTATTTTATTTTCAGCTTAGTCCCTTTATTAATCAGGGGTCGCCACAGCGGAATGAATCGCCAACTTATCCAGCATATGTTTTATGCAGTGACCTTCTTGCTGTGAGGTGACAGCGCTAACCACTGGGCCACCGCGTTGCCCCAGGAATTTTGTGTGTGTGTTCATATATATATATATTATTAGTGCTGGGCAATGATTACATTTTTTAATCACAATTAATTGCATTGTTGTCTGCTATGTTATGCACAAAAAACAGTAATGATTTTGTAATAATGATGCATTAGGCATTTTTATTTTAAAAGTATGTTTATGAACAACAACAAAAAAACACATTCCCATAACGTTTTAGCAGTTAAAATATTTTAAATCTCAACTTAAATGGTGTATTCAAATAGAATTTACAACCAAATATATTTGCCACTGCCAGGACATAAAAATGTTACCTAATTTGTAATTGATATCTGAGCATAAATTAATTTCTGAGGATTGATCATAGCATTATAACAGGACAGTTGCAAGATAGCATTCAGAAATGTATTTTGTAACACATATATATATATATATATATATATATTCATATATATAGACATTGACATCTTATTGACATGATGTTGATCTACCTCAAAGTTTGCTTTGATTGTTCAGCGTTTGCACTGTACCATAGCACACACTTTGTAACATTTTATTTATCAAGTTTAAGAGTGTCTTTAACGCTTATGTTTATTTTTTATTATAAGACATAAAAGACGGGATAATTTTGTTTAATTTTTTTGTTTTGTTTTTGACTATTAAAACTTTTTGCCTTAGTAATGTAATTAATTAAAATTAAGTTGTTAAATAAAAAAATATCTATCTGCTGGACCTTATTTCTAAATGGATTGTTAAAAAATATTCAATAATTATTGATACCGAATGATATGAAACATTATATTGTGATTTGGCTGTATCGCCCAGCAATAGTTAAGCCTTTAAATGTCACTTTAAGCTCAGTACTAGTATCTTGAAAAATATCTAGTCAAATATTATGTCATCATGACAAAGATAAAAGAAATCAGTAATTAGAAATGAGTTATTAAAACTATTATGTTTAGAAATGTGTTGAAAAAAGTTATTACCGTTAAACAGAAATTTTGGGAAAAGTATACAGGGGGCTAATAATTCAGGAGGGCTAATAATTCTGATTCTTTAGTTACTTAACTTAACACTGATTATGATATATAATGCTATATTATGATATATAATTTCACAATTCTACTTTTCAGATAGGCTGTCCATTTAATTCTACAATTTCACTGTGGTTTTATGCAAGTATAAGTATAAAACACCACAAAAAAAATGATTCTGCAGCTACAAAAAAATGCAACACTTCTGTCATTCCCTCTTCCTGCAGGCGTTTGCTCGTAAATCTCAAAACAAATACATTCGACTAAAAGCAGCATATATGATCATAGTCTGTGAAAAAGCCAGGCCGTCTTCTTCCCTGCAATTCCTCCTCCCCGTCTGGCCAGGCGACACCTCGTGAATAAACAAATGTATTTCAGGTGCTCAGACAGACAAGCTCTCAATACCCTGTCACTGTGTGGGCGGCGGCCATGCAGCCTGTCTGCTCCCTGATTGGCCGACTCCTTGTGATGAAGCGCCGTGGTTGGTCAGAGGTTTAATGAGGCTGGTGGGAGGTGAGTAATTGCCGCGGTGACTTCCTCTAACCCTCGCCAAACTTATAATAACATCCCGTGCCAATGTGTGGAATTATCTGTCCTGGAATACTCCTGGGCTTCAGACTGCAGCAGGTGCCACACAAATGAACCATTCCCCTCTCACTCCGACACCCTTATTTAGAAAGGTAGCCTGTAATTCCTTTTTTTAGAAATTAAATTACAACCCTGATTTGGCTTGTTACTCCCCCGTACGAGCAAACGTAATGTCTTTTGTGGATTGCATGCAAACACGATGGGAGAGCAAAAGTTGTTTTTCATTTTTTTGGTTCCATCCGGAGTACACATTATCGACTTTGACTCATGGGATGCATCTAAACATCACATCTCGCTTTGGTTTTATGAGAAACTAAAAATGGAGGTGCGTTAAAAGGAAAACAAAAAAAGTCTTAATCAACTTTGTGTAATTTAACTTATGACAGTAGATTATTCCTGCGGATACATCAGTGATATATTCAATTCAGTTTAATTGATCTTTATTTCTATAACGCTTTTACAATGTAGATTGTGTCAAAGCAGCTTCACATAGAAGATTATAGTGAATTGAAATGGTGTCCGTTCAGTTTATAGAGTTTAAGTTCAGTTCAGTTAGGTGTGGATTAATTTTCACTGCTGAGAGTCCAAACACTGAAGAGCAAATCCATCGATGCGCAGCTCTACAAGTCCCGAACCATGCAAGCCAGTGGCGACAGCGCCGAGGAACGAAATTCACCAATTTGCAAAAGTGAAGGAAAAAAAACCTAGAGAGAAACCAGGCTCAGTTGGGCACGACCATTTCTCCTCTATCCAAACGTCTTGTGCAGAGCTGCAGTCTAGGCGCCGGAGGCTGGTGAACACTGGACGTCAGCGAAGACTTGTCTGTCACTGGGGTCTCACAGGAATCAGTCTCATGCTCTCCACTCCTCCATGAACACCACAGCAGCTGCTCAGGATACGGCCTGGTCCGGGATTATGGAAACCTTGGGGTCATCTCTTCACAGGTCTTGGATTGCATTAGTGGCACTGCATAGTCTCTGGGGGCCTCGTGATGAGTATCCCCAGGTGGAAATAGAGAATAAAGAGAATAATTAGCGTAGCTGCTGTTCATAGTGTATATAAACAAGATGCAAAAACCTGCGTGGAGCACATTCATGCATCATACCGTTATGCGATGCATTGAGTGTATGCTTTACTAAAAAGATAGGTCTTTAATCTAGTTTTGAACAGAGAGAGTGTGTCTGAGCCTCGCATTATCAGGAAGGCTATTCCAGAGTTTAGGAGCCATAAATGAGAAG
>CAIGQV010019087.1:4408527-4437289 GCA_903798115.1 Danio jaintianensis
ACACACACACACACACACACACACACACACACACACACACACACACAAACTGTAGTGGGGAAAAGAGAATGCATGGGACATTTAGTGACGGGTATATTGAGAAAGATCAAAGATATTCAGTGTACCATGAGTGAAATACAATATGTGAGTAATAGAGATGTTTGTTTGTTTTGTTCAGAAATTGCCTTTTCTTAGTATAGGAGATTTAGGCCCAATCCCAATTCTACCCCTTAGTTTTTCTCCTTACCCCTCGTTTTGGGCGTTCACATGAGGGGTAGGGGTGTCCCAATTCTCTTTATCTTGAAGGCGGAGTGCTAAGGGGAAGGGTTAGCCCTTCTAACCACACTAGAAACCAAGGGGTACAAAAATTTCCCAGAATACACCAGCTACAACGGCAACATGGCTGCACACACGAGTCAAGAAATGCACAAATTAGTATTTTTTTTGGCATTATTACGAATTTTTACAACAAACAAGCTTATCTTTTAATACATTCATAACTGCTTTCGTGTTTTACGCTCATGCTTTAAATAAAACGATTTTAAAAAACGCTAAATTTGGCTCTCTATAATGCATAATAATAAGTCCTGTATAGCAGTCCCACTGCATACTTTCACATCTGTCACTCAATGACACTCAAATACCCTGTCAGAAAAGTCTAGTGGCTGGGAATGACCTTTTGACTTGGTTTCTTGTGTTTACATAGATGAATATGGCCATGGTGTAAATGCACAGTACAGTTACGAGCTTATTTCTACGTTACATCGTTATAACAACATGATATGATGGCATATGATGATGTGTGCGGGTGTTGTAGTATTGTCCCATTTCTTAGGGGTAAATTTTGAAGCCCTTCCCCTTCACACTCTGTTTCAAGGGCCAAGGGGAAGGGGTAGTGCTCTATTTTGCTTTTTTCGGATATTACTTTTCATATAGTGTGTAATATAGGTCATTGTGAATGTAAAAGGCCTCAAAGTTTCAAATTTAAACATGCAGATAAATTATTGTCTAGATTTACTTTTTTTCTTTTTTTTAATGAAACAAATTGTCAGTAATCCCAGTCTTACTTCCTGCACAAACCTATGTAGGATTATAACAAATGTAGAGCAGCGTCATGTCGACATCATTGCATAAGCCATCTACGAAAATTACATTAGCTATTCCGTCCAAAAATGCTAATTAGATTTATATGCAAAACTGAAATATTGCATACAACATTTGCAAATAAAGCAGCATTTCCACCCAAATGAGCCAAAGAGAACAAAATCGTCACTCCACAATTAACTGGCACCAAATATCAGTAGGAGAAGCCACTGTGGGCCTTTTGTCACGATTGTGGGTTTGTGCGCACTTTTGGGTTTGTGTTGTTGTCACGTGGTTATGTTTTGCTTTCCTCTACGTGCGTTTGTTGTTGCGTGTCTGTGTTGTTGTGGTTCATGGTTACGCCAATCAGCTGCTTCAGCTGTGGCTCATTTCCACACCTATATCTGAGAGGCGTTTCTTTGCTTCGTCGTCAGTTCGTTATTGTTTGTTTATGCTGACTCTGCTCTCAGTGGCGTTCCTCTGGATATCCTGAGCTGTTTATACCTGGTCTCGGCTGTCTTCGGGACTGTTTCGGCCGTTTGGTCACGTATGAAACATGTTTTGGACTTTACTGGCACTTATCCTTCTATGACCTCTGGTCAATAAAGACACTTGCACTTGGATCCATCTTTGTTTGTTTTGTTTATTTATTTTATTTTTGAGCATGACACTTTTTTTCTTATATAATAAATGATTTGCGCCTCAGAAGATGAAACATAATGAACACACGGTGGCTTTGGGAGATATTTCTGGAGGTAATAATAATAATATAATAATAATACCGAACCACTGTGATGACAGACTTTGGCTGAGACATTTTAGAATGACCAAAACAACATTTCAGATGTGCTCGAAAATGCTGTTTTGTCAATTAATGCCATCCTATTGGCCATTTTTTATCATCACATGATCTGTTAAGACAAAATCACATGACTTTATGCACGTTTTCTTTTTTTCTTTTACGGATACAAAGTTTATCGTACTCTGTTGTGTGCATAGGCTTTTTACAGTGCTCAACATATATGAGTACACCCCTCACAAAACTCTCATTTAGATTCATATTTTCTATCTGAAGATTTACAAAATTAAATTTGTGCATATACATTAGATTAGTCAGTGCTGAAGCCAAATCTGGAGATAATCTAACAAAATAACTTATGATGACGGTCCAAAATGAGTACACCCAAATTTATACTTTAGGGAAAATATTAAATTAAAAAAAATTAAAAAGAGCAAAATTCAAGATAAACAAAAAATGAATAAAATTTTGTTGAAATTTTGTAGTTTGTAATTTTTTTCCCAATATTTTGCATGTATTTTAAATGTGTTATCGTTCTATTTCTAAAGATGTTCGGTGAATAAAATATTATATTAATAAATATATCCGTTTCATAAATCTGTTTTGTTCAAATGCACCAAAATATATGAAATATATTCACTGAGAAATGGATAAAAATAATCATTTTCAAAATGGGGTGTACTCATTTATGTATGAATATACAATGCACTTTCAAAATGTATGCGCATCTTAGCGTTTCCATTAAGCATTTATTTTATACTCCATAATACTCCAAAATGCACATAAAAATAGGTGGATAGAAGTGAATCATAAGACCTGATATATCCTGTCATTCTACTGTATGTGTGGAGCAGGTGTGGGTTGAATCTCGCTGCCTACCTAGCATAGATAGAGGAAGTACACTTGAACTATGACACCAGAGAAGAGAGTCTTGCTTGCTAAAATCAAATATCTTTGTTTCTGAACTACACTACTTTAAAATTCATGTTATTGTATGTTAGTTTTTTTTCCGCGCAAATAAGAGCCACTCCTAGTTCAACGCTTTTTGGGCGAATTAAACCTCGACTCAGATCTGAACTGCTGGCGGTTCATTTCAGAGTTCATCGCTCTTGTTTATGCTGACGGCTAGAACTCTGAAAAGTCAGACAATAAGAAATGTAAGCATTTTAAGTGAGTTGAGAGGGTAAGAAGTGTTTATGTTTTTAAATATATCAAAGGGGGTTCTCATGTTTGGTTAAACACTCTGAATACAGACATAACATGGCCTTGTGAATCACGCTTGAACCAAAACACTAAACAAATGTTTTATATTGTGAATAATCAAATGCATTTGTGAATGTAGTTTTCATACTACAGAGATCTTTTCCACTTTGTTTCTCAATTAAAGAGATAGTTCACCCAAAAATGAAAATGTATTTACTCACCCGCAAGTGGTTGCAAACCTTTATGAGTTTCTTTCTTCTGTTAAACACAAAAGACGATATTTTGAGAAATGCCTAAAACTTGCACTGACTTCCATAGTAGGAAAGACAAATACTATGGAAGTCAATGGTTACAGGTTTCCAACATCATTCAGAATATCTTCTTTTGCGTTTAACAGAAGTAAGAAACTTAGAAGGGTTAACATTTTTGGGGGAACTATCGCTTTAAGTACAAAGAATAAATGCACTGAATCAAGTGTGAAAGTTTAGCATAGAAAGACTAATATACACTCACCGGCCACTTTATTAGGTAGAACTGTCCAACTGCTCGTTAACGCAAATTTCTAATCAGCCAATCACATGGCAGCAACTCAATGCATTTAGGCATGTAGACACGGTCAAGACGATCTGCTGCAGTTCAAAACGGGCATCAGAATGGTGAAGAAAGGTGATTTAAGTGACTTTGAACGTGGCATGGTTGTTGGTGCCAGACGGGCTGGTCTGAGTATTTCAGAAACTGCTGATCTACTGGGATTTTTACGCACAACCATCTCTAGTGTTTACAGAGAATGGTCTGAAAAAGAGAAAATATCCAGTGAGCAACATATACATAAAATCTACTTCAATTATCTTTATTTACATCATCTGATGATTTTTACTGTGGTCCAGAATTTATACATCCAAAAGTTAAATAAAAAAGCTTTCTGATGATACATGGTTTGTTAGGATAGATAAAAATCTGAAAATCTGGAATCTGAGGGTTCAAAGTTGCCCAAATTCATGTATATTATTATCAACAATTACGTTTTAATAAGTTTATGGTAGGAAAAAATAAAATAAATGTCTTTATGGAACATGATCTTCACTTAAAATGTAATCATTTTTGGCATAAAATAAACATATAATTTAGACTATTCCTACAAATTTATCCATGCAGCTTAAGTTTGCATATCTCTTATCTCAGCTGTTTCTCTGAGACAACGTAATGTAAAAGGAGACCAAATGGAGACTATTTTGTTAATAAATATGAAATCCAATGTGAACTCAACAGGCATTGATTTCTTTGCTTTATGGTTTAATTTTACAGCTCTCTCTCTATATACATTTTTTTCTAATCTGTACTTTAGGAGAAATGATGAAAACTAAGTTGATAATGTAAATAAAATAAAAAAAGATTATTAAGCCTTTCTTATTATAAAAACATTTTTTTCCACTATAAAGTGCATGTTTTTTTTCCCCACTATTGTAAAGGGCTCAAAAAGGTCCACAAAAACTTTATTTACAGTGGGGAAAAAGTCTTTAGAATTTTTTTAATGCACTTGACAGTTATTTGAAGAATTGTTCAACCAAAGGATTTTTGGTGGACCAAAAATGATTCTATGGCATTGCTTTAAAACACTTTACATATTGATGGATGGATGGATGGATGGATGGATGGATGGATGGATGGATGGATGGATGGATGGATGGATGGATGCATGGATGGATGGATGGATGAATCGATTGATCGATGTTAGAAATTGGTGGAAGACAAAATAGTTGAACTTGAAACCTTTGCACTTCCAAACTCCCAAACGAAATTGGCTCTATGGCATTGTTGTGGAAAACTTTTCATTATGCTAAAGGTTATTAAAAGTGGTACATTGTTAATTGTTTATCTATTTGGGGTGAGAAAAAAAAGCATCAGTAATAATTCTATAAGGAACCTTTGACGTCCATGGAACCCTAATTCAGTAATACTTTTCTTTTATTGACCTTATTTTTCACATACGAGCGGGTGCCGCCATTGGAATCTTTTTGGCTCAAGAAGTCCGCTCTCATTCACTTCCATTGATTTTTAGATGTTAAAAACAGCTCGTTCTGCTGCTTGATGTAGCAAACTGACAATTTTTTTATTATAGTATTCTACTTTTTATGTATATAAAACATGAACACACTTGTTTGTAGAGCAAGCAGTTTGACCGACATTTATTATTCCTAGTCATTTCTCCAATAGACAACTAAATCGGAAGTTCTGAAACAATCGCAAAGAACGAGCACACTTCCACATCGCAGAATAAGGTCAATAGTGTAAAATAGCCAACAGTAAAGATCTGTTGACTCTGTTTCTTAACTCTTATTTTTTAAGAATGTTCCTTTTGTCAGTTTTTTAAATCTACACCACAAAAATAAAACATATTTTATTTGAACTATGATTTTAAATGATACTATTGAAGTATTTTTACCCAGTTTCTACTTCGTTTCTCATTGCTTCATTCAGAACGGCAACAATTAGTCAAGCAACTGGCTTTTATTTTTCTCTTGTTGCACACATCTATGAAGAAAGTATATATTTATATACAGTACACGTCTCAATCTCTCTCTTTCCCTCTGTCTCACCGCTTCGGTATAGATTTCTCACAGCTGATGAAATTAAAAAGACAGCACATTGTGTGTGGTGTTGCCCATGGCGACGAATTTAGCCTGCGAGTTCACGATACGGGGTTCAGAGGGGAGATCCTTTGGGGAGGATTAAATCGCTCCCCTTTTCTGTCTTCCCTGCAGCCCAAATTCTCTCTCTTTTTCTCTCTCTCTCTTCTGCTTGTCCCACAGTTAGAAACGCAAACAGCTCGCAGCTCCAGATCCCGAGGATGTTACTTCTTTAAAAATAGTGTTGTTGGTTAGCAGGTAAGAATAACACAGCCAAAGGTTAAGAGAGGCATTATGCAGCACACAACGATAACACTGCGCCTCCCCTGGAGATTCACTTCAGTGCTGAGAACACTGTTTTTCGAGTGATAAACAGAATAAAAGCATCACAGAGAGGTGGTTTATCGCTGTTTGTTGTTACGTATTATTTGATGCTTTATTGTTTGAGTTTTTACAGGTTTCATTTGACAGAGACATCTGAAATGATGGACATTTTTGTGCATAACCTTTGTAGTACACACCTTTCGCATCACCGCAGGCAACTACACACAACACTATAGCGTCATGACAATGAGTTCTGCACAGCTAAGCACTTTCACAATATACAGCGGGGAAAATAAGTATTGAATTTTTCTCAGAAAACATTTTTCTCAGAAAACATATTTCTAAAGGTGCCGTTGACTTTGGATGTTGGTAACAACCAAAGAAATCCATATACAGTATGCAAAGAAAACAAAACTAATTAGTTTACATATGAAGTTACGTGTAGTAAAATGAAATGACGCAGGGAAAAAGTATTGAACACATGAAGAAAGGAAGGTGTATTTCGGCAGTGAAAGCCCAGACATAAGCTGAAATCTCTCAGTAGTTCTTTAGCAACCCTCTGCCCTTCCTCATTGTAAACGGATATTAGCTGCTTCAGTCCAGCATCTACATTAGCAGGATGATGAAGATTAAACCAGGGTGGACATTTCAGCAGGACAATGATCCAAAACACAGCCAAGGAAACTCTCAAATGCTTTCAGAGAAAGAAAATCAAGCTGTAGAATGGCCCAGCCAATCACCTGACTCCAATCCAATAGAAAATACAAAATAAAGATCAGATTTGATAGACGAGACCCACAGAACCATCCAGATTTGTACACTCTGTTGACGTCAGTGAAAAACTCACACCTGAGCAATCCATGTGACTTCATTCTCCATATGAGAGGCGTCTTTAAGCTGCCATCACCAAAAAATCCTTTTATATAAAGTATTAAATATGTTTCAGCAGTTTCAGGACTTTCTCCTTGTGTCATTGCATTGTTATTACTCATAACTCATTTTTCAGATTTTTGTTTTGTTTTGTTTTGTTTTGTTTTTATGTTTGTATTGTTTGGGTTTTTACCAAAATCTGGTTCAATTCCATGTCAGCAGCTCCTTTAGAAATATTATACCCCCCCCCCCCCCCCCCCCAAAAGTTTTACTTAGTGATGTAAGTTTTCAAGATGACAGTTTGTCACTCTTTCTGTTTTGATTTTCTTTGCTATACCTTTAAGAAGATTATAAATATGTTGTTGCTTAAAAATACTACTAATAAAACTACTAAAAATATATCAAATAATTGTATATTTTTGCGAGGTACAGAAGCAAATGTATATGAGCAAAAAACATTTAAACACATTAAATAAATTTGTAAAGCACAAAAATTTAGTGATTCTAGAAAAGAAGTTTCCTAGATAAACCTTATTTTCTTTTTTCGAAAATTAAGCCTTTAATGAAACCGTTTTGAATAATAACACAAATTATAGCAAGTTATCTCTAAAAATAATGTTTGCGTGTGTATTTAGGGACATTGTGTCTTGAAAATATTAGCTTAATTTCCACTAAGCATGTGACTTAGTACCTTTAAGAAGATTTTAAATATCTTGTTACTTAATTCGCAATTCATGCTAATAACTACTGACTTACTCTGTACCTAATATTAAGATATTAACTGTATATTCATAGCTATAGAGCAGGGGTGCCCAAACCCGGTCCTGGAGGGCCGGTGTCCTGCATAGTTTAGCTCCAACTTTCTTCAACACACCTGCCTGGAAGTTTCAAGTATACTTAGAAAGAGCTTGATTAGCTGGTTCAGGTGTGTCTAATTGGGGTTGGAACTAAAATATACAGGACACCGGCTCTCCAGGACCGAGTTTGGGCACCCCTGATATAGAGTATGATCTTATTTTAAATACCTAATCCTACCCAAAACCTGAACCCAGCTTCTTCCTAATTATTAATAAGCAAAGCAAGGCAAGGCAAGTTTATTTATATAGCTCATTTCATACACAGTGGCAATTCAAAGTGCTTTATATAAACAGGAATAAAAGAGACAAATATAAATAAAATAAGAACAAATAATATAAAAAGAGATGAAAACAGCGTAAAGACCATATTTTCATATTTCCATATTCCAAAACACAAGTGTATCATATTTTCTCATTTTACTCTGGGACTTCCCCATCCCCAAACTGCTAATTAGCAGTTTTTTAAGCTAATAGTCTTAGTTAATGGTTTTATAAATTGCATAAATTGTGACTAATAAGGTGTTTTCTGTAGCAAAAATAAATACTACTACTACTAATAATAATAATAATAATAATAAATTTTGTAGAGATGAGGTATACAGATGATCAAAAATGTAAACATTTAAACAAATCTAATACATTTACTAAACACAAAAATATTATACATCAGTAATTCTAGAATTGTGGCTGCATGTTGTGTTTCCTAGATAAACCTTATTTTATTTTTTCAAAAACAAAAATTTAATGAAACCGCTTTGAATACTAACATAAATTATAGCAAGCTATATCTAAAAAATAATGTTTGTGTGTGTATTTAGGGACGTTGTGTCTTGAAAATATTAACTTGACTCCCACTAAGCATGTGACTTGCTCCAAGTGATGTCACTTTCTTTGGTGGAAAACTCTGCCATTGAGGTATGTCAAAAGATTCGGATACACCAATAGCAGATTATTTTTGTCAACTCTGTTATTGTGATATTTTAGTGAATTTCCCATTGACTTTTTGACTTGGACATGCCATGTGCTATCTGGTTTGAGCTAAAACAAAATGGTGGAAAATGTCAACCGTGTCATTGTCAACTCTGTTAGTGGTTTGAAAAGCTGAACAATAAGTTAAAACTACAATTAGGCATCATTTGCATTATTTTACACTGCTAATGTTATTGAATTATGTGATGAATGAATCATACCACACACACACACACACACACACACTTAGGGCTCTATTTTAACGATCTAGGCGCAAAGTCTAAAGCGCATGGCGCAAAAGCATTAAGGGCATGTCTGAATCCACTTTTAACAGTTAAACAGACCATCTGCAGTGAGGATAAAGAACGGGCCTCCTCTATTCAGCCTCTTTACTTTCTCTTTACTTTTCTATTACTCTTTACTTTACTCCTTTACTTTCGTGGATAAGGAAACAGTGTTGTACGGGGGTGTATGATATGGCTCATAGTCTCTGATGGTCACAAAAGCTGCATTTAATAAATGATAAATGCAGTAAACTGTAACGTTGTAAAATATAACAGCTCTTTTACAATTTTAGCAACATTGTTTCCCGATCCAAGTCTGTCAAACTTCTCACTTGCTTGTGATGGAGCTGTAAAACCCCCCTCCTCGATATAATATGCAGGTAACTTTCTCATTCATTGCATAAAACATGTAATACAGCGTGGCACTCACACTTCTGTATGTTTTCATTGTACAATTTCCATGAAAAAAGGGGGAATTAATGAAGAAACATTTTGCCCCTGTAATTACCGTCAAAACAATTATGTACTTAGTTTTCTTCCAACAAATGCATTCAGCGGCATTGTTTTGCCGCAGTGAGCCGAGCGGCTGCAAGACTAAAAACCTTTCATTCCCGCAAAGGCCGTTATCTGGTCACCGTCAATAAAAGCATAAAAGCATTCATTTCCCACGTTCGTCAAATTAACAGCATACTCCATCTCCCAGAGGGCCGCGGGGTTCGTTAACCTCTCCGTGAAGTGCTCCTGGTTCCCCAGCAGTTTCTATAACCTCTGAGCTGCTTCTATCTCAATTATAATACAAGAATTAAACAGCCACTGCGGTGATTCATTGAGTAGTGCCTCTTTACAGAGAGAGAGACATTGCGTGTAAAACCCAGAGTCGATCCAATTTACTCTCTAGATTGGTGTGTTTTGAAAGACTGCGCTGTTGAACGGTTGAAGTGAGATATCCTAATATCATTTGAAGTTCTGGATGAACCGTATTACATCTAACTCCTCGTGTTAGTGCTAGACAGGCTAATTTTATGGCAACTTTCTGCTGCAGTTTACCTACATCTCCACAGTTAATTTAATATCTAATTAAAATATTTATTGTCTCTCGTGCTCAAATTTCATGAATAAAGAGAGGTTGTGGCCGTGTTTCCAGAAGTCATGTGAACTCAACCTCCCACAAAACTTCATTCTAAATGTCCTTTGAAGCTTCTTAAGTGACCTTGAGCTAATTAAGGATTATTACATGCCTGTTGAGTCCTCATAATAGCTTTTAATAGTCATTTAATTGCTATTCATTTTTAATTGGCTGGACCTGACTACCAAATAGCCTTTTTTCTCTCTCTTTTCAACCTCATCCTCCCCCACATGTAGAACGACAGAAAAAAATGACATTTTCCCAACTTTACTGTGTGTATAGCGCAGAGAAGATATCGACAAAAGTTTTGGCGCATCTTCCTTGGACTTTATTGACATCCCAATCTTTATCCGTGAGGTTTAACATGGAGTTGGCCTACGCTTTGCAGCTATAACATCTTTAACTATTCTGTGAAGGCTTTCCACGAAATTTTAGGAGTCTGCTTATAGGACTTTTGATCCTTCATCTAGAAGAAGACATTTGTGAGGTCAGGGATTGATGTTAGACTGAAGGCCTGGCTCACAGTCTCCACACTAATTTATCAGAAAGGTGTTCAATTGGTTTGAGGCCAGGACTCTGTGCAGGTCATTCCAGTTCCTCCACACAAATCTCATCCATGTCTTTATGAACCTTGCTTTATACACTGGTGTGCAGTCATGTTGGAACAGAAAAAAGTCTTGATATGCTGAAGCATTAAGGGCTTGTTTCATCTGAACCAAGTGGCTGAACTCAACCCCTAAACCCCCCCCCCAACATAATCTCCCCTCTACAAATATCTACGCTTGGCACAGTGTTCAGGCAAGTACTTGCCCATTAAATAGGCAGATAGAGAAGTGTGATTGGTCACTGCAGAGAACACATCTCCTCTAGAGTCAGTGTTGCTGTGCATTACACCACTGCATCTCATGTTTTGCATTGTACTTAGTGATGTAAGACTTGATGGAAACACATTTCACGAAGCTCTCTACACACTGTTCTGTAGCTCATCTCAAGGCCACATTGGATTCAAAGAGCTCCTGAGAGCCACCAATTCTTTCACAAATATTTGCATAAGCATGCCTATATGCTTTATTTTATACATCTGTAGTCATGGAACCGATTGAACCTTTGGCCATGTAGTGTGTATTGCCTAGATCAGGGGTCACCAAACTTGTTCCTGGAGGGCCGGTGTTGTGCAGAGTTTAGCTACAACCCTAATCAAACACACCTGAACAAGCTAATCAGTGTCTTACTACTGTAGGTATTTGAAACTTCCAAGCGTGTGTTTGTTGAGGCAAGTTGGAGCTAAACTCTGCAGGGACACCGGCCCTCCAGGAAAATATTTGCTGAATGTTTGATTTTGTGTGCCATTACTGTACGTAATAATTATACAGTAATACATGTCCATTGATTCTATCTATTGCATATTGATTGATACTGATTGCTGTTTCACAGAATAAATTGGTCAAAATGGTAAGTCATTTAAAAAAAGCAAGTTATTTTAAAAAAAAATTTCTTTGGAATAGTGTGCTATTAAAGTTTGTCACAAAGTTTTCCCTTTCAAAACTTTGTTGTCTTTGACAACCCTATAAGTGTGCCACTTTAACACTTGTGACCAATGCAACAAGTACATCAGTGCAGTAATTGTTATGAACTGGCCACAAAAAGATACAGTACCATACATTTAGGTAAGGCAAATTTAATGTCATGTTTCACCAGATGATTTGAATAGCTCTATTTGGAAAGATTTAATTAATTTAGATTGACTGGTGATCAAGTCTTTCTCTATGCAGTGTATCCACATAAAATATAATAAATCACAAGCATATATAAATATTCATTCATTCATTTTCCTTCGGCTTAGTCTCTATTCAGAGGTCGCCACACCGGAATGAACCGCCAACTATATTTTTTATGTAGCGGATGCCCTTCCAGCCGCGACCCAGTACTGGGTAACACCCATACACACTCATTCACACACACACTTATACACTACGGACAATTTAGTTTACCCAATTCACTTATAGCGCATGTGTTTGGACTATGGGGGAAACTGAAGCACACGGAGGAAACCCACGCCAACACGGGGAGAACATGCAAACTGCACACAGAAATGCCAACTGGTCCAGTCGGGACTCGGGACCAGCGACCTTCTTGCTGCGAGGCGACAGTGCTAACCACTGAGCCATCGTGCCGCCATATATAAATATGACAGAACAAAAATAATATTTAATTAAACTGCTTTATGGTTTTCTGGGGAGTCAAACAGTATTCAAATACAAAAATTTAACAATCAACCGTAAAATAACATGGTCATCAATGCATAAATGATTTTATGCAATAATATAAAATAATATTTAATAATATCTCTATCTTTTAATCATAAACAAATAATCCAATCCTGCAATGTGACTATTGCGGATACACACATTGTGATATCGACATATTGTTCAGCCCTAATTCCATGCAATTTTAACATTTCAGAAGAAGACCAACGTTTGCACGATTAAAGCAAACAGCTCGAAATGGACTTCTGTAATGATAAATGATCAAATCTGTCCTTATGTTTAATATTGTAGCCTGGTTTAACTCCCTCTGTTAAAAGCAAAAATAACCTTTAAAGATTAGCAAATGTATAGCGAGTAAAATAATTGGTGAGAGACAAACACCTCTCACTGAGTTACTTATGGCAGCGACGAAAAGAATAACCTCGTGGAAGACTCTTCCCATCCTTTAATAAAGACATTTATTCCCACTGCCATTGTTTTTCTTAAAGGTGCAGTATGTAAGTTTGACTCCCAGTGTTTGAACTAGGTATTGCACTCCTGGTTCAAAACAAGCACAGGTTGGCAGACAGACAACATCAACAGGAGTGAGCCTGACCATCGAGCCTAAAGGCTGATTTAAACTGTGTTCTAAATAAAGGCAACGATACGCGATAGAAGGAATATTTTCCATATTAAAAGGAGTTTTTGTCCTAAGCAACACCTGAAATTAATATTTTAGAAACGGCTTCTATTTCTTGCAGCTGAACAACAGGATAAACTGTGATCACCTCAGTGTCATCAGCTCAGGTCATACACCTCATGTGCTTTATTCAGTGTTAAATGCTAATAATGTGAGTTTGAATGCCATTTTACGTGACATGTATTGCCATAATGAAAGCAGCAGCAGATAGTTCACCTCAGATCTTGAAAATAAAATAAATCATTTGAAACTGAACTTAAGACTCAAAACCAACACATATCAGTGATTCAGCATGTACATTTAATAATGTTAAAGAGGTTTAATATGTATTAAATAGATTATAAACCTTACCATTTCGTGAGTGAGTGCATATTCTGTGCTTCTGAATGGCTGTATTTAAATTTCTGTTGTGTTTCGTCTGGTGCAAACAACCAAATTGCTGATCACTGCAAATCTCATCACGTAGCGTGTTGTTAGGACACGGGGTTGCAATGTAACCTGCTCACCTAATGTTTACGTTTTAATATTTATATTATTTGCTAATTAATAACCACCTCATGTAGAACTCTGAATCCGTGTCTCACTTCGGAGGCTGTTACTGTCCACTGGAGGTTGCGTTTTGGTGGCGGACGCATACTTTGAGAGCCTTCCTGACTGACTGAATGAATGAATGAAATATGCTGTTTTCCACCAAGGCAACCCGGGGTGCTGCAGTATAATTTGTTAAAGTGGCATTGGGCGGGTTGAAGGGACCAAAACAAAAACACGGCACGTAAGGCACATTTTCAAAGCAGAATAACTGACTTCAGCATTGTTTTTCAGATAAAAAAGTATGTTCACTTAGCATGTTTCTTAAATATCTGCAAACATATTATGCTATTTTTATGCTTTAGAAGAGTCAAAAACTTACATACAGCACCTTTAAATAGTTTTGCTGTTGTGTGTGAGCCTTTCTCTAAAGACAGTTTACTAACCCTTGTGGGGATAGACGATAAAGTTTATTGAATTGAATTGAATTGAAATGTATTTCCAGATCATACTAGTGTGATTCAGCAGCGTTTCTTAGGAATATCCCGATTTAAACACCTCCTCCACCAATCAGAGCCCATGTGCCTCCTGTTAGTCAGCAAACGCTTATCACTGTCACTCTTAGCTTTACTGTATCGTTCTTCTTATCTGTGCAGGTATGACTCACACACACACACACACACACACACACACACGCACGCACACACACACACACACACACACACACACACACACACGCACACACACACACACACAGTGGGTTTTTCCTGCTGCCTAGGGGATGAAATGCCAGCGTTCCTGTCTGAGAAGGACAGTGTGGGTTCAGTGTGTGTGTTTGTTTGCTGATGAAGCCGGGGGTGTACTGGAGTGGGCAGTCGCCGTCCGTGTTCCAGGATTCCCTCCAAATATGAGTCAGGCAGGCAGGCAGTCGCCCCCCGCTCGGCCCACTCTCCACAGGGTTACCTAGGGAACTCGGACCGGGGGCTTCCCTCATCAGCATCATTTCTCTCTTTCTCTGCTTCCTAGAGCAATAAAACAATTCACGGAAAACTGAGAAGGACAAGAACTACAAGACAGAACAAGAAGGGGGCGGCTTACAGTAGATGATTATTACATAAGTGCAGATATATATTTTTGCTATGTAACATTTATTAGGAGAGCAGGAGAGATGCTAGAATCAAGGCTGTTAGGTTATCACATTAGCATTTTTTCTATTTAATATTGATTACATAAAGTGTTATTACTCGGTGTATCTAAAATGTTTATTAAAACAGTTCAAGTCAACACACAACTTTTTATAACTGTTTTAATAAATAAGTTTAATTCCTAATTGTATTTTCAGCATCATAATCATCCCACATGTTATTATTATTATTTTTTTTTTTTAACAAAATGTGACTAGTTGACTACTTAAAGTGAGTATTACCTTAAAGATGACAAGTTGACTTTACGCAATAGCATTTTTTTATTTATATAATATTGATTACATATAGTGTTATTACTTGTGTATATATTTATATGTTTATTAAAACCGTTGATGTCAACATAAAACTTTTAATAACTCGGTTTACTTCCTATACACTAAGAAATAAAGGTACAAAATCTGTCACAAGGGTGGTACCTTTTCAAAAGGTACACTTTTGTACCTTAAAGGTGGACATTAGTACCTTTTAGGGTTACTGGAATTCTATACCAATCGGTGCTGAAATTTTAAAAACGTCCACTTCTCGTAAACATTTGAGCACGTTCTTAAACAGCGCTGATTTGCCATTGTGTTCACATGCTCAACAGAAATGACTGTGATTGGCCGTGAAGGTCATCAGTTCACCGAACTCACCGCTGTTTACTGAGTGTAACCACAGATACAGGGACACTGGAGTGTTTTAAAGTCACGTCGATCAGCTGGTTTGTCTATAAGCTGACATACGAGCGATCCACTGATGAATCACAAATAAACATAATATTTTAGATATTTTTCAAGATACTAGTATTCAGTATCAGTATTAAGTGAAATTTAAAGGCTTAACTAGGTTAATTAGGCAAGTTACTGTAATTAGGCAAGTCGTTGTTTAACAGTGGTTTGTTCTGTTGACAATAAAAAAAATGCTTAAGGGGGCTAATAATATTGACCTTAAGTGTTTTAAAAAAAAAAAAATTAAACTGCTTTTATTCTAGCTGAAATAAAAGAAAAAATATTATAGGAAATACTGTGAAAAATTGCTTGCTCTGTTAAACGTCATTTGCGAAAAAAGGGAAAAAAAGCCACAGGAGGGCTGATAATTGTGACTTCAACTGTATATAGTTATCAGCTATATAAGATAATAACCAGTAGAACGCTGTATATGTAAGGATCAAGGCTGGTGAGGCCCCTAATTAGCATTTATTGAATTTTCACAGTTCTAATCCTCCCCCACCTCATTGGCCGGCTTTGCCAGTAACTAATTTTCATTGTTCTCATTGCCCGTAAAAGAGTCTGAGCAGATCCAGCCGCCTTCACTTATAGTT
The DNA here is from genome assembly GCA_903798115.1 of Danio jaintianensis. NCBI lineage: Eukaryota > Metazoa > Chordata > Actinopteri > Cypriniformes > Danionidae > Danio > Danio jaintianensis. The sequence continues at coordinate 4,424,649 of CAIGQV010019087.1, forward strand.
AATGTTTTGGTATTTAGATTATACTTAATCTTGCTCAAATGGGTCACGGGTGATCGTCTCCTTTAGCTGAAGGACCTGTTCAGTTATTAACGAGACCCGTTCAAGCTTAACCTACAAGTGAAGTGTGTGGGTTTTAGGAAGTGTCAAACAGTGTTCTTACTTAAAGAGCTCACATCATGAAATGGACTGTTTGCATTACCAAACTCATCTTATTACCCACACTAATTGACTTTTTTTTCTGGCCACTATTAGCACTTTAAATGACTTGTTTGGTGAGTTAATTTAGCCGAGGAGTCAGTGGAGCAGAGATTTCCAGAGTCATAATATCGCAATATATCGTTTCAGCATGGATATATCGCCAATCTGTGTGTGTCCGCAATAGTCACATCACAGGATATATGCAATGTTGAGCTGGGATTATAGTTGATCAACAATTTTTTGTGGAGTCATTGCAAAGTGTAATCATAACAGAGTGAAAGTTTATCATTTGCATGTGTTTTAAAGGCATTTCAAAAGAGTTTAAAGCCTTCGGGCATTTAAATATGCAATGTGATATGCCACAGCCATATCACCCTGCAGCCCAAGACTGGTTACTCACTGAAGCTAAGCAAGGCTGAGCCTGGTCAGTACCTGGATGGGAGACCACATGGGAAAACTAGGTTGCTGTTGGAAGTGGTGTTAGTGAGGCCAGGAGGGGGAGCTCAACCTGCGTGGGTCCTAATACCCCAGTATAGTGAAGGGAACTTTATACTGCTCAGTGAGCGCTGTCTTTCGGATGAGATGTTAAACTGAGGTCCCGACTAAAAATAGTTTTACCGAATTACTACAATGAAGACAATACAGTGTTATTTTTACATTTCATTATTCAATTTCTGTACCTGAATACTGTCTGTTTCCGGAAACTTTTTTCTTTAATCTATTGTAATTATGTTTGTACATGATTCACACTTTTACAAAATCACTCCAATCAATATCATTTTTTTTTTTTTGCAATTAGAGCTATTCCAGCCATCTTGTGAAATTGTATTCATATCGCAATATATATCTGAAAAAAAATAATATATCGCAATGTCAGATTTTTCCAATATCATGCAGCCCTAGTCACCATCCCAACACTTACAATATGTCTGTTCGTGTTAGTTTATGCATTGTTTTGCTCACTTTTATTTAATTCAACTTCATTTTTGAAACAAGTATTGAGGTTTGTTCATTGTATTTGTATTTATCGTCATATAGTTTGCTTAACAGATTCTGGACACGTTTGTGAATCACTGTGCTATCCACTTGTTAAGTTGTGACATATGGAGTACTGTTTCCGGGTCCAAGCCGCTACTCATTTGAATTGAGAAAATATTCGTTTATGACCACTTTTCAGTCATATCAAACATTAAAGTGAATTTTATATAAAATCATGGTGTACACAACAGTCTCTGGACTTGCTGCATCCCAAACACCAATATTTTAACAATTTATAAAAAATGTATTACTTTCTGGCTATCGGATATTGGATATGGATATATTGCGATTGTGATTTTTGAAAGTATTACATCGCTTTGTAAACGTTTATTATTACCATTTGTTGAGCCTCCCCATACAGTTTGATGTGGCGCTTGGACCCGGAAGCTGCTTCACGTGACGTCACACTTAACAAGCAGATAGCTACACTCAATGTTTTATTTATATTTTCCTGCTTGTTCAAAGTACTTGTGCTGTTTTGGCTCATTTTAAACAACTCTTGAGATTTCTTTTGGACAACTTAATTGTTTTATGTTATGTTTTATGTTTAAAAAAATAACTTAATCGGTTTGTGTTGGGACAACATGAAGGAATTGCAACAGTGAACCCAGCAACACTGTAAAAAATGCTGGGTTCCACACAATCGATTTGTGTTGGGACAACATGAGGGAATTAAGTTAACTTAGTAGTTTTCACAAATTTAAGTGGATTGAACATAAAACAGTTAAGTTGCACCCCAAAAATATAAAATTGTGTTGTTTCAGCTCATTTTAAATAAGTAGTTTGAACAAACAGAAAGAACAAAAACATTTTTTGAGTGAGTTTTTAGTGATTTTCATTGATATGTTAAATTAACTTTTCCTCAATATTTAAATTTGTATTTATTTTATTAATTTTAGTTTATTCTTGCTATGTATATTAAATAAGTTGGTTCATAGTTGATCACTTTTCTGGGATTTTTACACTCTCTTTTTGTGTCATCATATCCTATAACCCCTCCAATATTAAATGTAATAATTTAGCACAAAGACCATATATATGGTGGACCCAGTTAAATTATGAAAGGTGCATCATCTATTGTAATTATATTTTTTATTCATGTCTAACAGATCATTGGTGACAGTAAACTTGTATACCTTTTTTTTTTTTAATTATTAGTATATTTAATAGTATAAATGCTGTTCCTTTGAACTTTTATCCCAAAAAAGTAAGGAAAATGTATTTTTGTATTTTTAAATAAATAAAAATAAATAAATAAAAATAAATAAATAAATAAATAAATGTGTATGTATTTTTAATAAATACATAAATACATTATTTAAAAAAAATATTAGTATATTTATTAATATAAATGCTGTTCCTTTATCAAAAAAATGTGAGGAAAATGTATTTTTAAATAAATAAATAAATAAATAAAAATAAAAAAGGCTATGTATTTAAATAAGTAAGTAAATGCTATGTATATTTAATAAATAAATAAATAAATAAATGGCTATGTATTTTTAATAAATAAATAAAATCCTGCATGTGGTAACTCTAAGAACTGATTTTCATCTTCTAGAATATATATATATATATATATTCTCTTTGTTTGAATCCTGTAACCTTTGACATCATCATAGAAAAAAAGTGAAGTTTCACAAACTAATTTCGAGAGGAGCACGTGATATGAACGACGACAGCTGATACCTATCGCTAATCATTAGCCAACCAATCAGATCATTACAAATCACTATAAATACCCTGCCAAAAATCTCATTCCCTATCTTCATTTTCGGAAAATCTTCGTTTTTTGAAGACCGCTCTCGCTACAAAAACCGCTCCAGCTTCAAAACTTTTACAGCACCGCACCACCAAACCCATCATTCGGAAAAGAACTGACAAACAATTCGGCGAGAACCCCGCTCTTCCCAAAAAATCCAGCCGAAGCTCAGCGCCACCCAGCCTCACCAGGACTACAAATCAAGCCCGAAGCCCCGCAAAAAACAGCTGGCCCACCTGCTCTTCTACAAGTCAACTAAAACGCCGTCAAAGATTTTCCTCTCCTTCCAATTTACACCACCTCCTGCTCTTCCCATGCTCATCCTACGCATACCTTCAACCCAATCTCCAGCAAGCTGACAGTCCACGAACTCTGTCAGAATCCCTCAGACATCAGAGATTCCGGCATCTGAGCCGTTGCATAAGCCGAACTTCTGACAACAACCAAGGAAGACAATAACTGAAGAAACTCACCCTTCAAGCCTCCCGTCCGTCCACAGATCCATATTCTCCACTGCAAGAACCCAAGCAATCAAATTCAGTAAAATACTTAGTCCATTTCGCACTTATTCATTTATAAACATCCACGCAATACAAGGCTATCATTTCAATTTAGTATCCCGAACCACTAAATCTATAACGCGTTCGGGAGAGTAACGTACGTAAACATTACTACTATTTTGAAAACAAAATGGCCGCCGACCTCTGCACTCTGTGATTGACATGTCATTGAACCAATAGCTGGATCAAAGAAGTGCTACAACCACCAACATCCAAGGAGCTTCAAAACGAGAATCAGTCCCGCCCTCTCTTTGACGTGAATGGACCAAATCAGTCGTAACGAGTAACAATTGAGCATGTTAAACACGAGTGCTTAAAACATAAGAGAAGAGAGAAAGGAAATAATAGATATCTTAAAGAGAAAGGTAAGGAAATTAAAAACATTGGGTACTTACTGGGACATGAGTTCAACAGCGACAATGTAAGGTATAGTATTTTTACAGGGTCAGATAAACGCACGTAATATAAATTTAAAAAAATCAATGTAAACAAATAAGCGCTCTGTTTAAATTCTGGAGATTATTGAGCTCAGTGTGGAGGGGGGAGGAGCTGAACACGCAGCGCCAACCGATTCCTGAGCTCTGAAATCGCGAGATTGAAACAGTGCAATGGCAAACAAGTACAACAGTCTCTGTTTTCATAAGTACAGTAGAGAAATGGTATGCACGAAAATGCAGTTAGCCTATAACTAAGAGTTGCAATGACCTTGAATATGACTTCGGCCAGATAAGCTTGTGTTATTAATGTTAATATACTAAGCATAGTTATTTTTCACTACGATCAAAGTAGTTAAGTACTGATATTATTTTGAAAAAATAAATAAATAAATAAATAAATAAATAAATAAATAAATAAATTAAAAAAAATAATAATAATAAATTAATAAATAAATTAATTAATTAATTAATTAATTAATTAATAAAAAAAACAAATAATAATAATAATAATAATAATAAAAAAAAACAAAAAAAATTAATAATAATTAAATAAAATCATGCCATGGCAACTCATGCGTCCATTCCATACACAAGGAGCATCACGAGAGAGTTTACACGTGCAAGTTGGTCGGTGGTGTAATGGCAAGGAAACGAGCAAATAACTTCCCGCTCAACAGCGATGAATTAGAGGACATTTCTGACGAATGGAGTAGTGTTTCATCCATTGACTCTGCAGTAGACACTTTTGCATTTTAAGCAAATTTACAGGATTATTTAAGGGTTAAAAACTCTACTACACCATCACGTTACTACACTGCATTCAAGAGGAACCTACAGGATACTAGCCCACGCCACACTCCATACCCTCAGCCCACCATCTCTCTGCCAGAATAAGATCAACCCGGACTGTCAAATAAACAGCAAGAAAGCCACGCCCCAACCGAACCTCCCCTAGACTCCGCCAGAAACATTCCAGGATTACCCTCGCCACAACAGCACTGTCCATCAAACGGACTTTCCCTTCGACAATAGAAACTCAGCAACTGACTTCAGAAACAGAACTGCCTCCAACAACCATCCCACATCCGACTCCAGTCCTTCCTTATTAAGAGATGATATTACCATAAATCACCCCATGCATCACCTGCACCAAACATCCATCTCCCTTATCCTACAAGCAGTATCCCCCAGCACATTACAATCATCTTACAGCTTGGAATGCATTTAAACAATTCCATTCCCTCTACAACACCACATTTCCCAATTTTTCCTTGCCCACAATAACTTCATTCATCATATACCTCCATATATACAAACATACTAGCCAGCTCCATCAGAAGCTACTTAAGTGGCATCCTATTCTTCCACTAATTAATACACGGCTCCGTATCAAATTCTATAGCCAATGCCCAAACCAGCCTTCTTATCAAAGGCATCCAAAGCCCCCCCCTCCCCTCCCAGATTCCAGGCTGCCCATCACACACCACATACTGTCCAAATGCATTTCCACACTCCGGAAAGGCATTTATCCACCCACACTGACCGAACCCCCGACGCCAAGTTCATACTCTTTTCGGATTCCTTAGATGTTCTGAAATTTCTATAACGTCAAAAAAATTTTGACCCCAACATCCACCCCACTATTTCAGATCTAGCACTTATCGATGGGGAAATTATATCTTTCCTTATCAAGCAAAGCAAAACAGACCTATCACGCAAAGGACACTACATATATATTTTTGACATCCCCTCCTCTACACGCCCATTCCAAACACTCCTAGCATACATACACTACAGGAGAACCCTCAGCACTAGCCCTTCCTCCCCCCTATTTATAGAGGACTCTTCCCACCCCATCACACGCTTTTGGTTCCAAAGACACCTAAAAGCAGTCCTTCACCTTTCAGGATTTTCACCAGAATCCTACTCTAGCCACTCATTTAGAATTGGAGCTGCCACCACAGCAGCACACAAAGGGCTATCACAGCATCACATACAAACCCTAGGCAGGTGGTCATCCGATGCTTTCAAATCATACATTCGCCTCAGCCAAAGCCACCTCAAAGCAGCCCAAAGTCCCTTTCCAGATGAAATATTCCCAGCCTTGTTTCTTCCTTCCCCAACTTCAGCAGTCCCCGTCACCTCGCCTAGCTTCCCACCGCTCTCAGGAGTCTCCATACCCTCCCTCCCTCCCCGACTCCTGCCAGAGCAGCCTTTGATAGCTCATCTTACCCGAGCTGTGACTTCGAGCTTCGAGTCACGTCAGTGCCCCTCCCCCAGCTCCAGCGTTGCGTGCCCGGGCGCGTGTACCCATGCGCGTGCGTCTGCTCGCGAGAGCGGGCATATGCGTATGATGTAGATACGCGTCCGCACATACTCAAATTCGCGGACGCATGTCGACACCACGCTGGCTCCCCAAGCCTCCCTCGTCACCCTCTAAAAGGAGTCTCCACCGCCCAATCCCTTTTCCCCGACTCCCGCTAGAGCCAGACTTTCTAGCTCAACTTCCCGAGCTGTGACTTCGAGCTCACATGTACGTCCAAATACAACCCAGTATGCGGGCATATATTTCAGCTGTCACTCCCAAGCTCTAGCCCCCGCAGGGGCGGTCCTCGAGCATCTACTCCGGCAGGCACCCCCACCCTTTCACCCTAAAAAATCCCGATTCCTGCCGGAGCCAGCCTATCTAGCTCAACTTCCCGAGCTGTGACTTCGAGTTTCGAGTCACGTCACCGCCCCCCCTTAGTTATTAGGCCAACCCATCATATTTATATGTATATCTATATATGCTTATATACATATACATTTATATATACTCTGCCCCCCGGGGACTTGCATCTCTCTTCTTCTTCCTCCTTCCCAGCCACTATATCCAGCAGCCGGATATAGCAACTTTTCAGCCTTTTGGGGGGGCGTTCTCCGAATACACGGCTGCTGTCCCGAGCCGATAGCTCTTTTGGAGGCTTTCGAGAAACACCTGATCTCGTATCCCTCCTAATGCTCATTGACCAGGCGGGAACCTTGGGCTCACCTATCTCCGAGCTCAGGGTTCTCTCCCGGGACAGCATGCCAAATCTGCTATCATAGTCGAGCATTATCTAAGTGCGAACTCTTGAAACTAATATTATGGAGGGTTTACTGGTTTGGAACAAGTCAAGGATGTATTAAAATAATGACAGAATGTTTGGATGAACTATCCCTTTAAGTGATTAAATACATTTAATGCCACGATATTCATAATGTGACGTTTCTAGACTGGAAAATTCCTTTGAATTGCTCACCGAGAATTTTTTGCTCTGCAGCCGAATACGACATGCTAAATAAACGTGCTCTAATGGATTTAGGAGTTGTAATTTATTAGGCCAGTGAGGTGAGTAATGAGGTAATGAATATCGCTATGGTAACTGTTGCAGTCTGGGTTCGGGAGGTCAGTCGGTCGGGTTGCGAGTGGATTAAGACACCGGGTGAGTTAATTTAGAGACGCGGAGAGTTAGTGGAGCATAAGATCACAGCGAACAGTTTCACAGTGCGCGCCCAGGCCCAAAAACACCAGTCATTTCAATTACTGCTGGGAAAATCACTCCGGGTTCAGCCGCAGTTTAATACAAGCGCTTTGAAAATATAATGATTTTAAAGCATGCTGACTTTTTTTGAAGGCATCATGTCGGAATGGTTGCTTTGCCAAGATAACATCTTTTAACAAAAGCCGCCATAATCCCCTAATAAACCCAACAAAAAACGAAATGTAAGCTATTTAGCAGTACAACACCACCATGCCTCTAACCTTTTTAAATACATGCCAAAAAAGCATATTCGAACTGGGATTATGTAATTTAATCACATGACCTACATCTAAGAGTGACTCTACAACACAAAACCCAAACGCTAAATCCCGATGAATGGGAGAGAATGGAACAGATTAAATATTGAGAAGAAAAAAAAGAAGATAAGAAGATGTCAGAGGCACAAGTGAGGAAGAGGAAGGGATGGATTTGGAGAAAGAGAGAGAGAGAGAGAGAGAGAGAGAGAGAGAGAGAGAGAGAGAGAGAGAGAGGAGGGGGAGGGACGAGCTGATGGTGAAGGTCCAGTATCAGAAATAGAGCTGTGAACACCATCTGCCATTCTCTCTCTCTCTCCGTCTCTCTCTCTCCGTCTGTTACGCTGTTGCCCCAGCAGGACCTCTTCTCTCAAAGAACTGAACAGGAGACTCGCTGTTCTCGGGTGAATCGCACACAAAACCTGTCAAGAACATGTCCGGCTCACATTTCGCCCAAAACTAAATTATGTTTTTCTGAATAAAATTGAAGCCGATTTTTGTGACCAACAAAAAGATTTCACATACTGAATGGGACTTATGGCACTGTAAAAAGCGATTAGCTGACTTTACTTAAGGAAAAAAAAAATGAGCATTTACACACTGATAAACATTATTCATTGGATACAATTTTTTTAAGGTGATAAGATGTAAACAATTTATGTGGGCTACATTTCAAGAGTTCCCACTTAGATATGCTTTAGCGTTAATAGCAGGTTTGGCATGCTGTCCCGGGAGAGAACCCTGAGCTCGAAGATAATTGAGCTCAAGGCTACCGCCCAGTCAAATAAGCATATAAAGGGGTTCGAGATCAGGTAGGTCTCGAGAGCTCCCCTTAGAAAAGGGAGGAAAAAGGAGGAGATGGGGTGGAAGGGGGGATTCTTCCGAAATGAAGATAGATCGGTAGAGGAAATCGGTTAATTTATTGTAAGCTTGAATCAATCTGATTGGATAAATACTGATTACGGATGAGTAACCAGTCGTGCTCAATCATATCACGTGCTCCTCTCGAAACTTCACTTAAAACAAACAAATGAAGTTGAACATTACTGCATTAAAGTTGTTTGTTTAAATTCAGCCCATATAAATAGTTTGCAACCACTTACCTTAAAAAAAAAAATCCAATGAATAATTTTATTTTGAAGGAAGCAGACAACCAGTAACCATAAACTTACATAGTAAGCTTCCAACATTTTTCAGAATATCTTCACAGGATGTACAGCAATACACAAATATCTTTACAAATGAAAAAGATTAAAGGATTAAAATGTTACAAAAATGATTATTTTCTACATAAATATAAAAACCACTGCCTCCATGCCCCATGCCTTCTTCACCTTGGGGGGCTTTTTCAGTTTATTCATGATAATTTGCATTTGTATAATGTTATTATTATTAGCAGTATTATTTATTATCTGCATATTTACATTTGCTTTAATAAAAACAAGTTTAGATTTGTCCATCTGTTGGGTTTTGGAGACGTATGTATCACCATATGGAGAATAAGAATAGGAAGTGTGTTTGGATAAAACTCAGTTTTTTGACCACACTTCGTTATTATTGTTCATTTATTAGTTTGCTGGAGATTAGAACTGAATTTAGAAATAGTTTTGAAACAAATCTCTGCGCTTAACAAACGAAATTAAATATGTTGGCTAATGGATGTCTTCAGTGGAGTGCGTACAACACCGTTTCCTTACTCCACAAAAGTAAAGGAGCAAAGTAAAGAGTAAAAGTAAAGTAAAGAGGCCGGATGGAGGAGGCTCGTTCTTTATCCTCGCGCTGCAGATGCTCTGTTTAACTGTTTTCTCGCTAGTGAAGCGTTCAGTATTTCCTCTTACAAAGTCCGCCATGTAAATAGCAAATGCGTCATGGCGTGACGCAACTGACTCCTAAAGGGAATGGGAGATGAGACTCTGATTGGTCTAATGCACGTTATGCTCAAAACACACCCATAACTCATTAAGAGAATAAGCACAACCCTGTTAGACCATGCGCCGGTGCGGAGAGCGCATTTTTCCGTCCTTAAAATAGCAAAAGTGGATTCGGACGCACCCTTAATGCTTTTGCGGCATGCACTTTAGACTTTGCATCTAGATAGTTTAAATAGAGCCCATTATCTTTAAGGTAATACTCACTTTAAGTCAACTAGTCACTTTTTACAGTTTAGCTTATTAGTTTTTACAAATTTAAGTGGATTGAACATAAAACAATGAAGTTGTCCCCAAAAAAACGGGAAGAATTGTGTTGTTTCAACTCATTTTAAATAATTGAACAAACAGCAAACAATATTTTTTTGAGTGTGTGCTGTACAAAATGTCTGCAAAAAATAAATACCATACATGTTTTACTGTACAAGCATTGACAAATCCAGCTAATGAATGATAGTTAATTTGACTAATTACCTAATTACTGGTGTGACGATCCAGCAGACAGACAGGTGCTACACCAATCAGAAAGCACACGATTCTGGAATATTTCCAGGAGACAACAGCTGTTTAAGAGCAAATTACTTAGTTACAGTGCATTTCTCTGCACCATTTCTACATTTAGGAGTTTCCTGAGTGAAATGCAGTAATTTTGTTGATAATTTGCTTGTTCTTTTCCTCATTCAATTAGCAGTTAATAAGTAATTAATAAGTTTCCTCATTACAGGTATTTCAGTGCTAATTGTATTGTATTGTATTGTATTGTATTGTATTGTATGCTAACAGTGCTAATTGACCATGTATTTCTACCTACATTTTTCCACCTAAATGCAACCAAAAATTTCTGATATGTGATTGGCTGATTAGAATAGGTTGAACATTAGTGCTTAATAAGGTGGCCAGTAAGTGTATTTCCATAAATATAGGTTCCCTCCCAATATATCACTTTATAAAGTATTGCATGAAGGCTTATAAAGCAAGACACAATGTTTTGTGATATTTAAATCTGGAAAAAAAAAAAGCAATAATATGACTACTTGAAAACGCAGTTAAAACTTTGATTCTGAAATGTATGCAGTGTTTGGATTACCTTCTTACTTGCTCCCGGGCCATTTATATCGAAGTTGAACACCATATTGGTGTTTCGTAACATCTAGTTTTTTATGAGGTGGGTTGTTAGCCCAACGCTCAACCCCCAACCTGGAGGACCAGGATATATACACATGCACTATGGATAATTTAGCTGACCCAATTCACATACAGAACAGCACATGTCTTTGGACTATGCGGGAAACCGGAGGACCCGGAGGAAACCCATGCCAACATGGGGAGAACATGCAAACTCCACACAGAAATGCCAACTGACCCAGCTGAGGCTCGAACCAGCGACCTTCTTGCTGTAAGGCGACAGTGCTACCCACTGCGCCACCATGCTGCCCCCCAGTATTTGGACTACTTTAACTTAATTCCTTCATGTTGTCCCAACACAAATCGATTATGTGGAACCCAGCATTTTTTACAGCACAGTGGTCAACTACTGTTATTTTTATTGTGCTTCATAAATACATTTGATCTGATTTAACTTTGATTTGATTTGAGGCAGTATGTGGCATCTATTACCCAGTGAAGGAAAACGAGATTAAAACTGAATACCGGTCAACTTTACTGTTACTGTCAGTTTATTACAGATGGAAAACTGGTCATTTAGAGGCTCCAGCTTGCTGAGGATGAAGTGTAATGAATCTCAAAAGCCCCTTGAGATCTGGTGGATTCTTTGCCTTGTGTTTTAGAGCACCATCTTGTGAGTTTAAATGCACTGTAAGACCTGTTATAGATCTCTGTGCCAAAAAATGTTGAATCACAGTTTAACAAGTACTTACACTCAAGATTCACAGTTAGCATTGCTCTGAACAAAATTCTAACTAAACAATTACCTGCAGTGTGTAACTGGCTGTTAAGATTGATTTTATTTCCCAAACTGTCAATCAAAATAAGTAAATATTCAAAATTATTTTCCATATTGCCAATAAGCTTTGCAAGTTCATTATATTTCCACGTGCACCCTATACTGACACTGAGGAGAAGAAAGGGTTGAATAAAGTCATTCGTTTTGTTTTATGTGCACACAAGTATATTCGGCGTTACATAATCTAGATTGAACCACGAAATTTTTTGTTTGTTTTTGGGGGTTTTTTGGACTTTGAATGAGTCGGGACCATTGCTGTCTGAGAGAGCTCTCAGATTTCATCTAAAATAAATTTCATCTAAAATATCATTTGTGTTCTGAAGATGAACGAGGGCCTCAAGAGTTGAGAACGACATAAGAGCAAATAATTAATAACAGATTTTACATTTTTGGGTGAGCCAACCTATTAAATTCTGTGTTATTGGCTTAAAATTTATAGCAACTTCACAATTAATTATGAAATTTACTAACACTAACACTAAAACATACCAACCACCCACAACCCTAACAATGCTTCAAACCTAATTATAAATCATTCATTCATTCATTCATTCGTTCGTTCGTTCGTTCGTTCCATAAACTCTATGGCTAATAAAATGAATAACTAAAAACACACCAACCACCCACAACCCTAACAATGCTTTGAACCTAAATATAAATTATTCATTCATTCATTCCATAAACTTTATGGCTAATAAAATGATTAACTAAAAACATACCAACCACCCACAACCCTAACAATGCTTCACACCTAAATATAAATTCTGCATTCATTCATTCATTCCATAAACTCTATGGCTAATAAAATCATTAACTAAAAACACATTAACCACCCACAACCCTAACAACTCTTTGAACCTAAATATAAATTCTTCATTCATTCATTCATTCCATAAACACTATGGCTAATAAAATGAATAACTAAAAACATACCAACC
>CAIGQV010019087.1:4454569-4479090 GCA_903798115.1 Danio jaintianensis
GTGTGTGTGTGTGTGTGTGTGTGTGTGTGTGTGTGTGTGTGTGTGTGAGAATGAGTTTGTACGGGTGTTTCCCAGTACTGGGTTGCGGCTGGAAGGGCCTCCACTGTGTAAAACATATGCTGGAATAGTTAGCGGTTCATTCTGCTGTGATGACCCCTGATAAGCGACTAAGCGAAGGAAAATGAATGAATGAATGTTCCACAGAAGAAAATGTTCATATTTTCTATGAACTATATATTTTTTTGTATACATACCTTTAAATACACATCTAAAATGTCACACACACACGTAAACACTTTTATACTTGCATGTCCACCTATTTTAGATTTCCCTGAAAATATCAGGTCTTGCAACTTGTAATTAACATCTCGCCATGAAGTGACAAACACCACAGAGCAAGACGTTGACGTTTGCCTCTAATTTATATGTTTTTGTAATTGCTCTGTAATTTAATATTTATATCTGAATGATTGAGAGGTGAATAGAAAAGTGCCAATAACACTGAAGACTAAATACACACACTAATACACTTATACATATTACAGACTACCGTTACGATTAAAACGCATCGAGATTATGAACTGCATTCATGACTGACCTAATTAAATTATTCGTCTTTTGATTCATAGCACGCAGTGACCAATTGGCGGCAGAAAAATGATGTCCTGATGGCAGAAAACATCTTAATACATTACATTAAGTTGAATGACTGCATTTGTCACATTCAGCACTTAAACTTGTTTTCTTCATTGCCAATTATGGTTTTTCCATCGCTCATTGTACCTACTGGTAGGTTTCAGCTGCGTATGTGGCTTCCTGTACAGATGGCCTTATGAATTATGGCAAGTGTTTGATCTTTGACAGACAAGACAGTTTCCAAAGCGTATAAGACTTTAAGTGAGTCAATTTAATCAGGGAAATGTAACTGCATTTGGTGTGTCTGTGTTTTAATGTGTTATCCAGCATCATACACCTGCTCTTCTACTTCCAGCGCCATTTAATATTGGGCAGAGTTTGTTAGTGATGTGTGTAAGCTCTGTGTTTGCTGTACTGTCAGTCAGAACAGACAGATTTTGACAGCATAGGCTCATTGTGAAATATATATATATTACTGGAGATTGCAAATTATGTAGCCAGAGGTACGTATGGCTGCATTTCATCTTTAAAATAAAACTACAGGGCGGTATAATGCCATTCCTTTTCGCACTTACCAGCTGACCGCTTACCTCCGTATGGACGGCTTTCCCGCAGGTCAGACAAAAACAGAAGCCAAAAAATTAAATAAACAAGTGAATAACAGGGTGAGAATGTGGTCAAATCTGATAACGTGGTAAAAATCACGCAAGGGCTTCGGTTGGGTTTAGGGAACTAGGCGGGTGGGTCAATCAGTGCTTTTGAAAACACTATTGGTTGGGTTTAGGGAAGGAGGGGGTGGGTCAGTCGATCGGTCAGTCAGTCATTCAGTCAGTTGACAGCGACCTCTGGTGGTTTTACGCGAGAACAGCACGCACGAATGGCACTCGCGAGGGAAATTTGAGATCTCATAAAGCGCACACAGCGGCCTCTGGGATGTATTTTTCACTCTCCAGAAATGTATATAGGGGTACATTTTCAGAATGAGCCTGGGTTAGATTTTGAATGTACTCGGTGCTAGTTTGTATTGCGTGTCACCTAATACAACATAGCCAGACAAGTTCGTAGGGTTGTTTTCTGACTACAGTGAATGTGAAACTGTTAACACTGTTTTGTTGTTGCTTCTAGTCTAAATGTCTAAAAAGTCTTAAATCAAGAAGCATTTTCTAGACATGCAAAAAAATATTGTCAAATATTGTCAATAAGTCAAAATTAAGTGAGTTTTTACTTAAAACGGGCTAAATAATCTGCAAATGGGGTGAGTAATATAATATTGTTTTCGCTTTGAAGTAAGATTGTTTTAATTAACACATTGACACATTATTTTGCTTGTTTTCACTTAGTTTTGACATACTATTTCTGAAAACAATTAATTTCTCTTCCTTGTCTAGAAAATGCTTCTTGATTTAAGAATTTTTAGATATTTGTGCTAGAAATAAGAGAAAAACTTGAAGTAAGAAAACCTTTTTCAACCAATCTTAAATATTTAGTTCAACCCAACATGACAATTGTCATCATTTTCCTTTATATTGTTGCAAACAAAATGGGTTCATCTTTGGAACATAAATATATTTCCATTCCTCCACTGAAAGTATGTCAACACGTTCTCATTGGAAATACGTGCATGCTTAAGCCTACATTTTTGTGAAACTGCAAATAAATGTAATTCAACATACATTTGACTGCAGTTTCTTGGTGAAATAAACACTAGGGGGCAGTATGACAACAACAACTTTTGTTTTTTTTCATTCATTCATTTCCTTCGGCTTAGTCCCTTTATTCATCAGGGGTCGCCAACTTATCCAGCATATGTTTTACACAGCGGATGCCCTTACAGCTACCCAGTACTGGGAAACATCCATATACTCTCATTCACACTCATACACTACGGCCAATTTAGTTTATTCAATTCACCTATAGCGCATGTGTTTGGACTGTGGGGGAAACCGGAGCACCCGGAGGAAACCCACGCCAATACGGGGAGAACATGCAAAGTCCACACAGAAATGACAACTGGTCCAGCCGGGACTCGAACCAGTGACCTTCTTGCCGTGAGGCGACAGTGCTAACCACTGAGCCACCTAGTCGCTGTGTCTTTTTACACTAATGATATTTACAGGGACATATTATTGGAGAAAAAAGGATTATTTTCATTCAGTTCTTTGCACTACACCAAATGAATAAAACAAAATAACAGTGTCTATGATTTATAATCGAATACTTTTGAATACCTATCTATCTCTATATGGTCGACTTTTCTGGTATGGTCAGTTTTCTTGTTGATCACTTTGTACGATGTTGTACTTGCACTTGAACTTGAGTCCGGTGAAGCACAATTCCACAAAATAAATAAAAGCAATGTAAAATTAATGTAAATCTACTCATGTTTGCTTGTGAAAACACTATTAGTTGGGTTTAGGGAAGGTTTAGGTCAGTGGTTCGCTAGGTGATCTGTACAACAAGCTCCGCCTTCTCGTGGACATGTACAAGAATGACGTGTATCTGAATTTTACAACAAAACATACACTAAATAATGTATTTCAGATTCGCAAAAAGAAAAAAATGTAGACAGCGCCTTCTAATGGATTTGTCATCTGAAACGTGCAATAAAACTTACCCGGAGCAACGTATTTTACGTTTCGCAAAAATGTAACGCTCGTATTTCCAATGAGCCTCAAAAATCTAATGTATTGAGCAGTTTTATCAATCACAGAAATGTATTCTAAGATTAAAATTTTAATTTAGGCATGTAATTTACATATTTGATTTAGACATGCAGTTCATTGTAATCAATTGATTTTAATAAATAAATAGTGTAGTATTGTTAGTAAGACAATCTTTGTAACGCCTTACAATAAGGTTTTACAGTTAGTTAATGTATTTACTAACATGAAGATTGAAAGAACTATTCAGTCATCTTTCTTGTAAAGTTGAATCTTTTTGCTCTGTTCTCATGTGCTTTATGTGTTGTTTAAATGTGTGCCCTCTAGTGGATTTGTCATCTGAAACGTGCAATAAAACGTACCCGGAGCAACGTATTTTATGTTTCGCAAAAACGTAGCGCACATATTTACAGGCCAATGAGCCTGGGCTGGATCAAAAAAAATTATAATTCAAATGTATTGAGCAGTTTTATCAATCACATAAATGTTTTATAAAATTTTAATTTTGGTATGTAATTTGCATATTTGATTTAGATATGCAGTTCATTGTAATGAATTGATTTTAATGAATAAATAATATAGTATTTTTAAGAAAAGACAATCTTTGTAAGGCCTTACAATAAAGTTTCACAGTTAGTTAATGTGGGCGACGCGGTGGCGCAGTGGGTAGCACGTTCGCCTCACAGCAAGAAGATCGCTGGTTCGAGCCTCGGCTGGGTCAGTTGGCATTTCTGTGTGGAGTTTGCATGTTCTCCCCGTGTTCGCGTGGGTTTCCTCCGGGTGCTCCGGTGCAGGTGAATTGGGTAAGCTAAAATTGTCCGTAGTGTATGACTGTGTATGAATGTTTCCCAGTGATGGGTTGCAGCTGGAAGGGCATCCGCTGCGTAAAACATATGCTGGATAAGTTGGCGGTTCATCCCGCTGTGGCGACCCCAGATTAATAAAGGGACTAAGCCAAAAAGAGAATGAATGAATGAATGAGTTAGTTAATGTATTTACTAACATGAAGATTGAAATAAATATGCATTCATGTTTCTTAATGTTAGGTAATGAAAATGAACCTGTTCATGTTAACTCACAGTACATTAAGTAATATATTAAATGATTTTAATAATGCATCAGTAAATGTTGAATTATGATTAACTAATGATAAACATTGTAAAGTGTGACCGTGAAAATTCTTTTTGCTCTGTTCTCATGTGCTTCATGTGTTGTTTACACATGTGCTGACTGCTAGGCCATCTTATTTTATGGCTGTGTTGCCTTTATTACATGTAGTATCTGTAACGGGATCAGGAGATGCTGCAGACTGGAGCTCATCATAATATGATATGAATCTTGATTCAGATAAACTCATAGCAGTGTTTTGACTTTACAACGTGCCATTCGAAGCATTACACTATTTGAAGCTAAAACATGAAAACAATTAATGATTTTTTTTGGTCCAGTTTACATTCTAATCTCATCTGAAACCATATATTGTTATCTTGATGCCTAATTAGATTTCCTAATCATTTTCTCATTAGTATTTTTCATTGGCTCCGATCGGGCCAAAATTGTGTCATCAGCAAAAAACCCTGCAGCCATTTCCTGTATGCGGATTCTATTCTGATCAAATTGTTGCAACAGCCTCTTTTATATTATATATTAACAGTCTCTTCTGTTATAAAGGTTTTATAATGCCTTTTCGTGCATAATTCATAAACATTAATGCTCTTCGAGTGTCCTGTCCAGTGTTTTTTGTTTTCGTCTGCAATCTAGGAAAGATACAATAATTAATTGTTCTGTGTTGCTGAGTAATATGATGTGTGTGTGAGGCTACATATCATCTGCATAGATCAGCTTAAATAAGCAACATAGGCTCATTCTGAAAACGTACCCATATATAAATTTCTGGAGATCGCGAATTATGTAGCCAGAAGTACGTATGGCGGCATTTCATCTTTAAAACAAATGCTACGGGGCGGTATGACGCCGTTCCTTTTCGCGCTTATCAGCTGACGGCTTACCTCTGTGTGGACGGCTTTTCTCGCTGTTGCCAGTTTGCCCGGTAGCTCGCCATGTACGTCGGCGGACTTGAGATGCAGAGAGAAGTCGACCATGACGAGGGGGTTCCAGTCCGGTTCCAGTCAATCCGGTTCCAGTCAGTCAGTCGACAACGGCCTCTGATGGAAATTTGAGATTTCAAAAAGTGAACGCAGCGGCCTCTGGTGGATTCTGGTGGAACGTATTTGGTGCTCTCCAGAAATGTATATAGCGGTACGTTTTCAGAATGACCCTGGGTTGTAAATAAGACATGTAATAAATAAATATGTCTTTCATGTCTCTTAAAATACCAGTTCTAATGATACTGTGAAGCAAGACTGGTGGAAAATTGCATAGCTAGAAAGTCCTCTCAGCCAATCAGACTCAAGAACCACAACAAATGTTGAATAAATTAACATATGCCATTAAAAGTAACAATTGTTGATTCTGATTTGATGTTGAATCCAAAGCCTGCGTGAACCGTTAAGTTGCTGAGACTTTTATTTCAGTGTGTTGATGTGCTATTCCTAATGATAGCAATCTAACTGTAAGAGAGGCGTGGTTAAAGGTCCTGTGAAAGTAAAATGAAGTTTTTTAGATGTTAGTATCAGTTTGTTAGCCTTAAAGATATCTATAAGCTATAGTGTGACACAAAACAATAATAAAATTTGCGTTTAGAGAGATATAAAACCGATATAAACATATCAATCTTGTAGTTTGTCACTTCCGCCTAAATGGATCAACTTTTTTTTCACATCACCTCATCAAATCTTGACCAATCAAATGCTGTCTAATATCTGACATGCCCCGCCCCCTTCTCATTTGCTTTTCATTTGATGCATTTGATCTCAACCACTCTCACAGGCAGAGCTGTGATAAAACGCTGTTGGCTGCTTTTTAAAAAGGAGGAGGAGCTACTCTATGTCCCGCCCTCTCTTCGTGTTTCAGTTGAGATTGCGTCAAATATCAAATTTAAAAAAGGCACATTTTAAAGCACTTCAGGGGACCTTTAAGTAAATATTGTGGCTAAAGCAAACTGACATCATCAGAGAAGAACCACCACTCCAAATGCGGAAGCAAATGCTCAGACTTTGATTGAGGATTGGTTCAGTGGATTATTCATTCATTCATTTTCTTTTCGGCTTAGTCCCTTTATTAATCTGGGGTCACCACAGCGGAATAAACCGCCAACTTATCCAGCATATGTTTTACACAGCGAATGCCCTTCCAGCTGCAACCCATCACTGGGAAACACCCATACACTCTTATTCACACACATACACTACGGACAATTTAGCTTACCCAATTCACCTGTACAGCATGTGTTTGGACGTGTGGGGGAAACCGGAGCACCCGGAGGAAACCCACGCCAACACGGGGAGAACATGTAAACTCCACACAGAAATGCCAACTGACCCAGCCGAGGCTCGAACCAGCGACCTTCTTGCTGTGAGGTGACATCGCTACCCACTGCGCCGCCCTTTAGTGGATTAACTTGAACTAATTAATTATTCACCTTAAAATCCGCATGAACCAGAAGCTGCGACTCTGTTTTTTTGTTTTTTTATTGTGAAACATAATATTAAACAGTGGGTGTGGCTTTTTTTTTTCTACTGCGAGCTGATTGGATGTAGTAAAGTAGTCATTTCATTCAAAAAAAGATCTGGAAAAGGGTTTTAGAAAAGTTATTACAATCTAACAGACTCCTCCTGCTCATCATTTTTGTTTGTTGTCAAAACTGACAGCTGGAGAGGCGTGGTTAAGTATGTTAGCCACGCCCAATACCTCAGACAGACCTAATCTGAGAATTTAACTGAACACAAACAAGAAGTTTGTTTTCAGATTTCAATTAAAGGGCAATTTTTTTTCTTAATGACATGCACAGATGAATTGTTTACCACAAAACTAGCAATGTGAGCAAACAAAATGAACATTATTAGTTTTGATTTCATGTGTACTTTAAGACTAACAACGTGAGCTAGCAAAATAAACATGGTAAATTCACACAGACTAGCACAGAGTGTTTCTGCACTGATGTGGTGATCCCCGGCTCCATAACGTGGCCTATAAGCACTCTCCATCTCTCATGCTCCGCTGACATTGATTGGCTAATTGATCTAATTGTCGGGTTTGGAGCATTTGACTGTGGGTGTGGAGACATCTAATGATCATTTCCCACTTCCCCGACTCTCCTCTCCACACATGGCGATCTCCATTTCCCCTGATGCCCAACTCAATTTCAGCCCGAGCTTTGATCTCCCAGTGTTCAGGAGAGCTGCAGACTGTGTGTTCGTGTGTGTGTGTGTGTGTGTGTGTGTGTGTGTGTGTGTGTGTGGGCAGGAGGAGAAATGTGGGTCACAGAAAGGACAGTGACAGCTGGTTGTTACACAATTAGCAATGGGTGGCATGCGGGCGGCAGTAGGCATGGAGATGTGTGTTGGTGGGGAATCCCCTCGCCTCCTCTGCGTCCTGTATCCTCCTCAATGGCCGTCTGGCTGCCAGGGGTTTCACAGGCCACGGGTCAAGCCAAGCGGAGGTGGCAAATGGGCACGTACAGCCCGGCGTCCTCGAGCTGCCAGCTGGCACACCGACGTCTGTTTACACACGTTTACACGCTGGCCTTCAGACTCAAACACAGGGCGAACAACCCACTACTTTGTACTCTCCCTAAACACCCTGCTGCCCACACTCACGCTGCCTACACACATACACACACACACTCTTGCTGTCTCAGAGAGAGGGATATTTTTAATGTCTCTCTTATCGTGGAGTGTGTGGGAGCCCTTCTTTCATTCAGATGCTCTACCTGTGACACATCGCTTGTGAATTGAAAGATTATGAACTTACTAACTCTTTGTTGAAGTATTGAGTGCTATTTAAATAAAAGACGCACAGCTGCTCATTTTAAAATGTAGTGACATTTGTTTAGAAGAGGTTTATGTACTGTTTGAACTGCTGAAGCAATAATATATATATTTTTAAAATCTGTCTGTCTGTCTGTCTGTCTGTCTGTCTATCTTTTCATCTATCTATAGCACATCTATCTACCTATTGTCTGTCTGTCTGTCTGTCTGTCTGTCTATAGTGTGTCTATCTATAGTGTATCTACAAGGGTTGGACAATGAAACTGAAACACTGGTCAATTTAGTGTTGGGGGTTTGATGGCTAAATTTGACCAGCCTGGTGGCCAATCTTCATTGATTGGTGCCAGAAGTGAAAATCTTGGGCTTTGGACAATGTGAAACATGTATTGTTCTCTGATGAGTCCACCTTCACTGTCTTTCCCACATCTGGGAGAGTTACAGTGTGGAGAAGCCCCAAAGAAGCATACCACCCAGACTGCCCAGGATGAAGCATGGGGGTGATCAGTGATGGTTTGGGCTGCAAAATCATGGCATTCCATAGGCCCAGTACTTGTGCTAGATGGGCGCTGGGTCACTACCAAGGACTACTATACCATTCTGGAGGACCATGTGCACTCAAAACATTATATCTTAAAGGCGGTGCCGTGATAATGCACCAATATATACAGCAAGACTGGTGAGTGGTTGGATGAACATCAAAGTGAAGTTGAACATCTTCCATGGCCTGCACAGTCACCTGATATAAATATTATTGAGCCACTTTGGGGTGTTTTGGAGGAGTGAGTCAGGAAACGTTTTCCTCTACCAGCATCATGTAGTGGCCTGGCCACTATTCTGCAAGAAGAATGGCTCAAAATCCCTTTGGCCACTGTGCAGAACTGTCATTCCCAAGATCAACGGATGCTGTATTGGCTACAAAAGGAGGCACTACACCATACTAATGAATTATTGTGATAAACTGAAACACCTGGTTTTAGGCTTTTTTATTGTACAACACCTATATCCGTCCGTCCGTCCGTTTTTTTTTTGTTATTTGTTTTTTTGCATATACCAATATAAAAATATACAATTTAAAACACCAATATTTTACACATTTCTAAGTGTAAAATACCATGCTGGGACTTGATGTCTTTCAATATAAAAAGTGTTAATGAACCAAGCAAACTTCTTAAATATATTGCCAGTTTTTCCCAACATGCTTCAAATGATAAAACATAGAACGAAATGTATATATTGCAATATATGCAGTATATACTCACTAAGATCACCACAAATGTTATATTCATTCATAAATTCATTTTCATTTCGGTTTAGTCCCTTTATTAATCAGGGGTCGCCACAGTGGAATGAACCGCCAACTTATCCAGCATATGTTTTATGCAGCGGATGCCTTTCCAGCTACCCAGTACTGGGAAACATCCATACACTCTCATTCACACAGATACACTACGACCAATTTAGTTTATTCAGTTCACCTATAGCGCATGTCTTTGGACTGTGGGGGAACCGGAGGAAACGCACGCCAACACTGGGAGAACATGCAAACTCCACACAGAAATGCCAACTGACCCAGCCGAGACTCGAACCAGCGACCTTGTTGCTGTAAGGTGACAGGTGCTAACCACTGAGCCACCGTGCCACCCCACATTGTGATTAATGTACGGCACTGTGATATTTAACTGAGAAGCTCATGGCAACAATGTTTTGCTTACTAACAGTGTAGGAAATTTGTTAGGTAAGATTGCTTATAAATTTACTTGTGATCTAATACTACTACAACTACTACTAATAATAATAGCAACATTTGAGGCGACAGCGCTACCCACTGCGCCACCGTGCCGCAAATTTTATATACCTTAAATATTCAATATGACATCAAACCCCAGTGTGCACAGAAAAGTGTGTGTGTGTGTCTGCGTGCGTGTGTGTGAACTTGATTGTAAATCCTACTGGGGACATAAACCTGAATGCACACAGACTCACAGGGATGTTTTTGACAAATTGTGGTCCCCACGGGTAAACATGCTTATAAATCTGACAGAATTAAGTATTTTGAAAATGTAACAATGCAGATTGTTTCCTGTGAGGGTTTAGGGGTAGATGAATCGAATATACGTTTTGTAGTAGAAACATTATTACGTCTATGAGAGTCCCAACCGGGATATAACAATGTGTGCGTGCGTGTGTGTGTGTGTGTGAATCTCAGCTCAGCAGAGTCTTCATACACACAGACAGTGGAGCACAGAATCAGAGCTGCTCTTTGAAGTTTAAGACTGAAATCAGTTGAGCAGATCTCAGACTCAGCACTTCTGTTTGTTCAGAGATCATGGCCTGCTCAAACACACAATGCCAGAGTGACGAGAACATTCACACAACATTCTCTGTGTGAAAATAACCATTTTATTATTATTAAAAAAGTAACACACAGAGTGGACATATTGTCACTATATATACACTCACTGGCCACTTTATTAGGTACACCTTACTAGTACCGGGTTGGACCCCCTTTTGCCTTCAGAACTGCCTTAATCCTTCATGGCATAGATTCAACAAGATACTGGAAATATTCCTCAGAGATTTTGGTCCATATTGACATGATAGCATCACGCAGTTGCTGCAGATTTGTCAGTTGCACATCCATGAAGCGAATCTCCCGTTCCACCACATCCCAAAGGTGCTCTATTGGATTGAGATCTGGTGACTGTGGAGACCATTTGAGTACAGTGAACTCATTGTCATGTTCAAGAAACCAGTCTGAGATGATTCGCGCTTTATGACATGGCGCGTTATCCTGCTGGAAGTAGCCATCAGAAGATGGGTACACTGTGGTCATAAAGGGATGGACATGGTCAGCAACAATACTCAGGCAGGCTGTGGCGTTGACACGATGCTCAATTGGTACTAATGGGCCCAAAGTGTGCCAAGAAAAAATCCCCCGCACCATTACACCACCACCACCAGCCTGAACCGTTGATACAAGGCAGGATAAATCCATGCTTTCATGTTGTTGACACCAAATTCTGACCCTACCATCCGAATGTCGCAGCAGAAATCGAGACTCATCAGACCAGGCAACGTTTTTCCAATCTTCTATTGTCCAATTTTGGTGAGCCTGTGCGAGTTGTAGCCTCAGTTTCCTGTTCTTAGCTGACAGGAGGGTGTGGTCTTCAACTGCTGTAGCCCATCCGCCTCAAGGTTGGACGTGTTGTGCGTTCAGAGATGCTCTTCTGCATACCTCGGTTGTAACGAGTGGTTATTTGAGTTACTGTTGCCTTTCTATCAGCTGGAACCAGTCTGGCCATTCTCCTCTGGCATCAACAAGACATTGGCGCCCACAGTACTGCCGCTCACTGGATATTTTCTCTTTTTCGGACCATTCTCTATAAACCCTAGAGATGGTTGTGCGTGAAAATCCCAGTAGATCAGCAGTTTCTGAAATACTCAGACCAGCCCGTCTGGCATCAACAACCATGTCACGTTCAAAGTCACTTAAATCACCTTTCTTCCCCATTCTGATGCTCGGTTTGAACTGCTGCAGATCGTCTTGACCATGTCTACATGCCTAAATGCATTGAGTTGCTGCCATGCGATTGGCTGATTAAAAAATTGCGTTAACAAGCAGTTGGACAGGTGTACCTAAAAAAGTGGCCGGTTAAATGTAAACATTATATTAATTAAATCTCTCTTTCTTTACTTGCCCTATAAAATAAACTTTTTTTTTTATTCCTCATATGGCATGATTACTTATCAATGCTAATTAATGGAGGCAACATGAAGGAAGCTGAAGAATAGTTGGTTCAGTTTTCCACTAGTCTGGATGGAGAATTTGATGTGTAATTACACTGAACTGTAAATACAGTATAATAACAAATGTTGCTATTATTATTAGTAGTAGTTGTAGTAGTGTTAGATCACAAGTAAATTTATAAGCAATCTTACCTAACAAATTTTTCTACACTGTTAGTAAGCAAAACATTGTTGCCATGAGCTTCTCAGTTAAATATCACAGTGCCGTACATTAATCACAATTTGGGGTGGCACGGTGGCTCAGTGGTTAGCACCTGTCACCTTACAGCAAGAAAATCGCTGGTTTGAGTGTTGGCGATTCTGTGTGGAGTTTGCATGTTCTCCCTGTGTTGGTGTGGGTTTCCTCCGGGTGCTCCAGTTTCCCCCACAGTCCAAAGACATGCGCTATAGGTGAATCGAACAAACTAAATTGGCCCTAGTGTATAAGTGTGTGTGAATGCAAGAGTGTATGGGTGTTTCTCAGTGCTGCGTTGCAGCTGGAAATTCAGAATTGCAGTGCTTTCCTATAAATCTGAAGATGAGTTATATAACTTTTAAAAAGGACTTTTGGCTAATTAATTCCCATTTTCTTCCAAGACTTTGTGTCACAAGCGCTTTCACCAGGACTCCTGAGAGAAGCGCACGGCGTCATCTGCTCATATCCACTTGAGCAGAAATGTGTGAGCTCAGCACTGGGTAATTGAAGCCATTAGTAACACTGCGGTGTAGTAATGGACCCGCAGCACTCGTCCTCCCACTAACTGATTCAGTCATTAATCAAAGACTTCTTGACCAGGCAGAGATGCCGCTTCACCATACACAACACAAAACACCTGCAGCGCCACACTTTCTTATTAACTCACTGTGAAAAAATCAAGCAAGTGTTCAGAAATGGTATTAGCCCCTGCTGGAAGATGCTGGAACTACACTACCTGACAAAAGTCTTGTCGCCTATCCAGGTTTTAGGAACAACAAATAATAACTTGACTTCTAGTTGATCATTCGGTATCAGAAGTGGCTTATATGAAAGGCAAAGGCCTCTAGATTACACTTATCTTACCAAAATAAAATATGATCATGCCTTGATTATTAATTATTTAATTAGGACAGTAAGGTCTGGCTTTACTTAGACAAAAGTCTTGTCACTGACAAGAAATAATGTCCAGTATAGAATATAAAGTCATGGTGCAGTGGAAGAAGAATGAATATTGTGTCTGACTCCCATGAGCTTGGAGGACTGCATCCATACATCTCTGCAATGACTCAAATCACTTATTAATAAAGTCATCTGGAATGGCAAAGAAAGCGTTCTTGCAGGACTCCCAGAGTTCATCAAGATTCTTTGGATTCATCTTCAATGCCTCCTCCTTCATCTTACCCCAGGCATGCTCAATAATGTTCATGTCTGGTGACTGGGCTGGCCAATCCTGGAGCACCTTGACCTTCTTTGCTTTCAGGAACTTTGATGTGGAGGCTGAAGTATGAGAAGGAGTGCTATCCTGCTGAAGAATTTGCCCTCTCCTGTGGTTTGTAATGTAATGGGCAGCACAAATGTCTTGATACCTCAGGCTGTTGATGTTGCCATCCACTCTGCAGATCTCTCGCACGCCCCCATACTGAATGTAACCCCAAACCATGATTTTTCCTTCACCAAACTTGACTGATTTCTGTGAGAATCTTGGATACATGCGGGTTCCAATAGGTCTCCTGCAGTATTTGTGAATTAATTTTGTGTAATTAAATTTTCAAAATGATCAACTAGAAGTCAAGTTATTATTTGTTGCTCTTACAACTGTTGATCGACGACAAGATGTGTCAAGTAGTGTACAGATGATTATATATGTAGGCAATAATAATATCAGATATTATTAGAACAGATATTAGTGAATTTTTTTATTTATTATTATTTTATGTTATGGTTTGAAGTCACCCCTCAGTTCAGATATGTTTTGACATGTGCCTTAGAGCAGGGGTTCCCAAACTTTTCAGCCCGCGACCCCTAAAATAACAATGCCAGTGACTCGCGACCCCCAAATTCCTTTGAGGTGATAATAAATACACAAATGTTGTGCACACAACAATAGGCCTCTATAAACACGAGCATATTGACAACACAAAAAAGTGCAACAGTCTAACAACCATATCATTTTTATAGTCATTTATTAATTTGTTTAATTTTATATTAACCTTAACTAATGAGACTGAGGCGACGCGGTGGAGCAGTGGGTAGCACAATCGCCTCACAGCAAGAAGGTCGCTGGTTCGAGCCTCGGCTGGGTCAGTTGGCGTTTCTGTGTGGAGTTTGCATGTTCTCCCCGTGTTGGCGTGGGTTTCCTCCGGGTGCTCCGGTTTCCCCCACAAGTCCAAAGACATGCGGTATAGGTGAATTGGGTTGGCTAAATTGTCCGTAGTATATGTGAGTGAATGGGTGTGTATGGATGTTTCCCAGTGATGGGTTGCAGCTGGAAAGGCATCCGCTGCGTAAAACATATGCTGGATATGTTGGCGGTTCATTCCGCTGTGGCGACCCCAGATTAATAAAGGGACTAAGCTGAAAAGAAAATGAATGAATAATGAGACTGAGGGCTGCACGGTGGCACAGTGGGTAGCACGTTCGCCTCACAGCAAGAAGGTCGCTGGTTCGAGCCTCAACTGGGTCAGTTGGCGTTTCTGTGTGGAGTTTGCATGTTCTCCCCATGTTGGCGTGGGTTTCCTCCGGGTGCTCCGGTTTCCCCCACAGTCCAAACACATGCGCTATAGGTGAATTGGGTAAGCTAAATTGTCCGTAGTGTAACATCCACACACAATCATTCACACACATACACACTCATACACTACAGCCAATTTTGTTTTACCCAATTAACTTATAGCGCATGTGTTTGGACTGTGGGGGAAACCGAAGCACCCGGAGGAAACCCACGCCAACATGGGGAGAACATGCAAACTCCACACAGAAACGCCAACTAGCCCAGCCGGAACTCGAACCAGCGACCTTTTTGCTGTGAGGCGACAGTGCTAACCACTGAGCCACCATGTCGCCCTAATCTGAAATTCCGCACTTACAGTAATAATACTGTTGATTTACTGTATCAATTTAAGCGTGAATCCTCATCGCTTGTATTTGTTTTTGTAGCACAGAAAACTGGCTCTTTTCTACATTTTGACTCTTCCGGTTTCAGCTACAAGTGCAGTGTTAAAAAAAGTCAATAGTAAATAAGTCACAAATGTTTAAAGCCTCGAGCAACAGTATAATTAGGTTCATTAATAAAACGCGCTTCTATTGACTTGACAGCTCTTCTTGTATTGAGATTGATGAGCGTAAGCAGCGCTGGAGTGATTCTCCGCCGCTATTTGTTTTTTGACAAATCTCTGTATACATTAGCATTAGCTCTGTATACATTAGCAAGAACTCCTGAATATTTTCTCACAACCGCACACAGACAGACACCTTCTGCAAGCATGGCAGTGTTGGAGGCTTCAGATACAGTAATGCAAGATACACCAGATATACCAGAAATTAGCTTCCATTACAGTACAATACACTCGTACATGCAGAAAATGAAGAAAAAAAGCAACATTTACACTGCTGAAGAAGGACAATTTGTAAAGTACATTGTTACTATGATAAAAACTATTTTAAAAAGAAGTAAATTAAGACATTTGTCATAATAATACTTATTGTGGTTTTTGAAGGATCATGTGACACTGATAATTGGAGTAAGGGTGCTGAAAATTCAGCTTTGCAGTAGATCATTTAATTGCATTGCGTTACAGTATATTCAAATAGAGAATTTTACATTGTAATAATGAAATTTCAACATTATTACTGTTTTACTGCATTGTAAAAAAGTAAAAATGGCCTTGGTTATAATAAGAGACTTACACTACCTGACAAAAGTCTTGTCGTGGATCCCAGTTGTAAGAGCAACAAATAATAACTTATTTGACTTCTAGTTGATCATTTGGAAAAGTGTCAGAAGGATTTTTCCAATGAATCATCTGTTGAACTGCATCCCAATCATCACAAATCCTGCAGAAGACCTATTGGAACCCGCATGGACCCAAGATTCTCACAGAAATTAGTCAAGTTTGGTGAAGGAAAAATCATGGTTTGGGGTTACATTCAGTATGGGGGCGTGCGAGAGATCTGCAGAGTGGACGGCAACATCAACAGCCTGAGGTATCAAGACATTTGTGGTGCCCATTACATTACAAACCACAGGAGAGGACAAATTCTTCAGCAGGATAGCGCTCCTTCTCATACTTCAGCCTCCACATCAAAGTTCCTGAAAGCAAAGAAGTTCAAGGTGCTCCAGGATTGGCCAGTCCAGTCACCAGACATGAACATTATTGAGCATGTCTAGGGTAAGATGGAGGAGGAGGCATTGAAGATGAATCCAAAGAATCTTGATGAACTCTGGGAGTCCTGCAACAACACTTTCTTTGCCATTCCAGATGACTTTATTAATAAGTGATTTGAGTCATTGCAGAGATGTATGGATGCAGTCCTCCAAGCTCATGGGAGTCAGACACAATATTCATTCTTTTTCCACTGCACCATGACTTTATATTCTATACTGGACATTATTTTTGCACGACTTAAATCTAACCTAATATTAATGTCTTATGACGTTGTGTGCCTGCTAGGAAGTTAACTTAATCAATCTGTGTTGGGACAACATGAAAGAATTGGTGTGGAATCCAGCAATTTTTACAGTATATTGGTGCTCTCCACACTGTAAAAAATGCTGGGTTTCACACAATTCCTTCATACTGTCCAAACACAAATCGATTAAGTTAACATAACACATAAAACAATTAAGTTGTGCCAAAAAAAAAGCTAATTTTAAGTAAGTAGTTTGAACAAGCAGTAAAAATGAATGTTTGGAGTGCACTTGCACACTGAAAAAAAAAAAGATTCATTGGATTTACTAAAAAAAATGTAAGGTAGATGGTTGCAAAAATGTATATAGGCTGAATTTAAACAAACAAATTAAGTTGAGCATTACAACATTCAATTTGTTTGTTTAAATTCAGCCCATATAAATAGTTTTCAACCACTTACCTTAAAATAATTTAGTAAATCCAATGAATGTTTTTTCTTTTCAATGCATTGATCTATATATGTTTAGCACACTACAAAGTGCTCCTTTAAGTCGTAAAGACATCTCGCCACAAAACGCAACTTCCTGTATTGCACAAAGCAATAGGGTGGAGTTGAGCAGAGGAAGAAAGTGCCGCATCACTCCCCACTTCCTATCTCTCTTTCCATGAGTCGACAGATTGAGAAATGGAAAGAGACCGAATTAACCCAAACACACACAAGACACACTATTTATAGCCACGTCTGTAAATCGACAAATTGGCCAACAACTCCGCCCTCTCCACTCCATGATGACATCGCACCGTCAACAACCTGTTAGCAATACTAACAGAGGCCAGACTATTAAACTGATGGGCTATTTCCCCAGTTAACCGCAGCTTACATCGGGGCTTCCCCAACGGCCTGAATAAACTGTATACGCCGAATGATGTCTGGATTTTTAATAGCAGCACAAAAACAGATCAGCCCAAACACTTGCTGGATTGAACTGATGTCACGGTGTCGTAACGCAGGCATAGTTTGATTGTGACTCAGTGCTCATGATTCAGGCCCGTTGAAGAAAACTCGTCCTCTTCATCTGCATATTTGCTGGATGGCTCATACTGAGGGGATCGTATGAACTCATCTGGCATATTTTTGTCCAATAGGCATCAATATGTTGTTATTATTACAATGTTACGTGCCAGTGGTCTAGTGTGAATCAGTCAGACTTACAAGTTTCAGCTTGCAGACTAAATATGAAGAGTTAGGATGCAAAGACCTTTAAGTACCATTTGGAATTTTCTTCTACAATGAACATTTTTCTCAACCTCTTATGTTATGTTCAGTTATTTCATGTTAAAAGTGATGAAAATAACCTATTCTTTGCTATAAACGTGAAATTACTGAGTCTAAGAAAAATGCTAATTTTAGAAGAGAATTTCAGATGGCCCATAGAGGTTTTTGCATCTGAACTCATATACATATATAATTCTTATACTCCCATAGACATCGAAAGGATTCATTGGCGGTTGAATTGTGATTTCCTTGCCGGTATCATATTGGTCTCATATTTCTGTTGATACCATTCATATGTGAACTAAAGAGGTTGTTTGTACTGCCAAATGGTTAACCACGATATATCGCATCTAGAATAAAAGTTTGGAAATTACGGTGGATAAATATTCTGTGTATATATAAATGGAACAAAATATATTCAAATATATTCAAATAAAATATGAAAAATATAAAATATGAATATATTTATTTTTAAATATGTTAAACCATTGACATATTTAAATATATTTAAATTTTTAAATATATATGTAAAAAATATTTAAAATACAAAATTCAATTCAATTCATCTTTATTTCTATAGCGCTTTTACAATGTAGATTGTGTGAAAGCAGCTTCACATAGAAGATTATAGTAAATTGAAACTGTGTCAGTCCAGTTTTCAGAGTTTAAGTTCAGTTTAGTTCAGTTCAGTGTGGTTTAATTTTCACTGCTGAGAGTTCAAACACTGAAGAGCAAATCCATCGATGCGCAGCTCTACAAGTCCCGAACCATGCAAGCCAGTGGCGACAGCGGCGAGGAACGAACTT
This sequence comes from Danio jaintianensis, assembly GCA_903798115.1. NCBI lineage: Eukaryota > Metazoa > Chordata > Actinopteri > Cypriniformes > Danionidae > Danio > Danio jaintianensis. Next base: position 4,473,228 of record CAIGQV010019087.1, read on the forward strand.
CACCAATTGGCGAAAGTGAAGGAAAAAAAACCTCGAGAGAAACCAGGCTCGGTTGGGCACGACCATTTCTCCTATGGCCAAACGTCTTGTGCAGAGCTGCAGTCTAGGCGCCGGAGGCTGGAGAACGTTGGACGTCCATCGTGGAGAAGCTGCAGGTGGGAGAGGTCACCGGCTGGTGTACAGGCTGGCCCTTCAGGATCAATGTGAAGACTCGTCTGTCACTGGGGTCTTACAGGAATCAGTCTCATGCTCTCCACTCCTCCGTGACCACCACAGCAGCTGCTCAGAATATGGCCTGGTCCAGGATTATGGAAACCTCTGGAATAATAAAAAAGACTAACATAAGCGCAGATGCCGTTCAAATTATAATGTCTTTTGGGAAGTGTTCCCGGCTCCGGTTGCCCTAAATAATGCAGACTAACAATCCTTTAGAGTATTTGTATTTTAAAAGCATTTGAGTTTTATGTGTATGCTAATGCAAAGAGATGCGTCTTTAATCTAGTTTTAAACTGACAGAGTGTGTCTGCTTCCCGAACTGTGCTAGGAAGGCTGTTCCAGAGTTTAGGTGCCAGATATGAGAAAGATCTACCGCCTACAGTTGATTTTCATATTCTAGGAATAATCAATTGTCCAGAATTAATTGAGCGTAGTGGACGTGAGGGGCTATAATACACCAGGAGCTCCCTCAAATACTGGGGATCTAAGCCGTTTAGGGCTTTGTAGGTAGTCAATAAAATTTTAAAATTTATACGATATTTAATAGGGAGCCAATGCAATGATGAAAGAACTGGAGTAATATGATCACATTTCTTTGTTCTAGAAAGCACTCTAGCAGCTGCATTTTCAACTAGCTGAAGTTTGTTAATTAGACCAATAGGGCAACCACCTAATAACGCATTACAATAATCTAACCGAGAGGTCATGAAAGCATGAATAAGCTTTTCCGCATCAGACATTGATAGCATATGTCAAAGTTTGGCAACATTTTTAAGATGAAAAAATGCAGTTTCACAGATGCTTAAAATCTGGCCTTCAAACGACAGGTTGCTATCAAAATCACCCCCAAATTTTTGACTGAAGATGAGGACTGAACTAAGAATCCATCAAGGGTTAGACAGTGTTCTAGGTTTTTGCGTGTGAGGTTTTTGGATCCAATAAGCAAGACCTCAGTTTTATCTAAATTTAGTAATAAAAAGTTATTAGTCATCCAATTTTTTATATCAGTTATACATTCTGTTAATTTCGTAAATTCACACAAATTATCAGGTTGAGAGGAGATATAAAGTTGTGTATCATCAGCATAACATCCTGTAATACCAACCTAATTTTCAAGCCTATCAAGGAGAATATTATGATCGATTGTATCAAATGCAGCACTGAGGTCCAATAACACTAAGAGAGAAATACAACCACGATCGGACGACAGAAGGAGGTCATTTGTAACTCTTAGGAGTGCTGTTTCTGTGCTATGCAATGCTCAAAATCCAGATTGAAATTTTTCATAAATATTGTTTCTTTGTAGGAAGGAACGTAGTTGAGCAGATACGACTTTTCCTAGTATCTTTGATAGAAAAGGCAGGTTTGAGATGGGTCTATAATTTACTAGTTCTTTAGGATCAAGCTGTGTTTTTTTAATAAGAGGCTTAATGACAGCTAGTTTAAAAGTTTTAGGAACATATCCTAAAAATAGGGATGAATTCAAAACATTAAGAACAGGTTCAGAAACTTCTGAAAACAATTGTTTTAATAATTTGGTCGGTATAGGATCTAGCATAGACGTTGTTGATTTGGACGAATTTATCAGTTTAGACAGTTCTTCCTCACCTACTGCTGAAAAAGTGTGAAGTTTATCAATTAACGGTCTACAGTGCTCTAATTGGGACGATGCTGTAGGAGGCAGATTGTAGGTGCTTATTTTATCTCTGATATCATCAATCTTGCATGTGAAAAAATTCGTAAAGTCTTTACTGCTGTGTTGAGAAATGCATGTTGATGCTTAATTTTTAGTTAGATTGGCTACTGTGTTAAACAGGACCCTAGGGTTGTGTTTATTTTCTTCTATTAAAGTTGAAAAATAAGCAGATCTGGCAGACTTTAAAGCTTTTCTAAAGTTAAATATACTTTCTTTCCAGGCCAGACGAAAAACCTCTAGTTTTGATTTCTTCCATCTACGTTCCATTTTCCGGGCTGCTTTCTTTAAGGCACGTGTGTGCTCATTGTGCCATGGCGTCAGATTTTTTTCCCTAATCTTTTTGAAGTGTAACGGAGCAACTATGTCTAACGTGCTAGAAAGGACAGAATCAATAGTTTCAGTTGCAGTGTCAAGCTCTTCTAGGCTGCCTGGAATGCTATGGAAATTAGAAAGATCAGGTAGGTTACTGACAAAGTGATCTTTAGTGCTAGCGGTGATCGTTCTGCCATATTTATAAATAGAAGCTGGTTTTGTAGACCTATCAATGCACAATAAACAAGAGATTAAACAGTGATCTGAAATGTCATTACTCTGCTGCACAACTTCAACATTATCAATATCGATACCATGTGATAATATTAGGTCTAAGGTATGATTATGCCGATGAGTAGGCCCTGAGACATGCTGTTCCAACAGAGGCTAGTATGTCTAAGAAGGCCAGACTTAAAGCATCTTTTTCATTATCTATATGAATATTAAAATCACCAACAATTAAAATTTTATCTGTGGCCAGAACTATTTCGGATAAGAAATCAGCAAATTCTTTTGTAAAGTCGGTATGGTGCCCTGGAGGCCTATATACAGTTGCCAATATAAATTTTGATTAAAATGTATTGTTTAAATTGCACACTGAGATATACAACACTATTACTTCAAATGAATTATATTTGAAGTAAGATCGCTGGGTAACACTAAAAATATTAATGTATATAATGCCAACGCCTCCACCTTTGCCTTTAAGACGCGGCTCGTGTTTATAATGATATCCTTCAGGTGAAGACTCGTTTAGGGTCATGTAATCATCTGGTTTTAGCCAGGTTTCTGTTAGACAAGGTACATCTAGCAAAAAAACAAAAACAAAATATGTACATGTATATCTGTATTTATGTCATTTGTATTCAATATAAATATTCAATTTCATTCATTCATTCATTTTGTTTTCGGCTTAGTCCCTTTATTAATCTGGGGTCGCCACAGTGGAATAAACCACCAACTTATCCGGCATATGTTTTACGCAGCGGATGCCCTTCCAGCTGCAACCCATCACTGGGAAACATCCATACACACTCCATACACACTCATTCACACACATTGCGGACAATTTAGCCTACCCAATTCACCTATACCGCATGTCTTTGGACCTGTGGGGGAAACCGGAGCATTAAATATAAATAAATATGTTTTCAAACAAACAAACAAACAAACAAATAAATAAATATTTATTTATTTATTTATTTATTGCGGAATAGGTCTGCATGTGTGTGTGTGTGTGTAAACTTACAAAATAGAAAATTCATAATAGGACATTTTTTTTAGAAAAGGACAACTGGTCAATATACTGGTCCATGTTTTCAGACATGAATTATGTGTTAAAAAATAAGTATGCGATAAATAGATCAAAGATGAAGAACACGAGTATGAAACATCATCATGATAACTAAATTAAAATAAAATAAAAACTAAATCAGAATATCAGACGACCTTCAAAAATCATCAAATGTGACATTTTGGACATACAGTAAGATTTGAGTTATTTACTCCGTTTAAATGATGGTAATGTTTACAGTGACAGTTAAAAGTTCTTCAAGAGTTAAAACTGAGCATATTTAGAGTTTTTGTTTATGGTCAGATCAAGTGTTTCAGGTTCTTCTCTATGAAGTCTGATGATCATGTGTTTCATCTGATGTGTGTGTGTGTGTGCGCAATGGCCTGGTTTGTATGGGGTCAAACTGGGATCATGATCTGCAGAGGCGGAACATTATCTCCTCATGTTGTCAGGTCCAGAGGCCTAAAGGTCAGGTGACCTCATAACGCCAGGTCACTTTACTCCATTTCTAACACTCAATTAGAAAGAAGCCGACATCTTCACAATCAGTCACATGCGCACACACACCTCTCTTCCTTATCTGTCAGCGCATTAACAGATCGCTCTTATGCACAAATCATATTTCACTCACAAACTACAACTCCAAACATGGCTGATTTCCATTCTTGAGTAGAGCACAAAAGGCTATATTTTGACTTTAAAGGGGACCAAAATGCAAAAATCACTTTTATAAGGGGTTTAAACACAGTTGTGTGGTAAGAGTGTGTGAATATAACCAGCTTCTACTGGTAAAAATGTTAATTATTTTTTTATTTTTATAATCACACTTGATAAAAACAGTCTGCAGAAACACTTTGATTGACATTCTCCCTTTGTACGTGTCATCAGAGGGGGAAAGCCCCGCCCACTAGTGACCATCTCTCCCTTTTTAGCATAAGATGTTAGTCTTGTTTTTGAATCTGCCACTATGCTGACACATAGGCATTTGCATTTGAATGTTGCAAGAAGTAGTACTCACAGAAAGAAGGACGCTGGTTCGAGTCGTGGCTGGGCCAGTTGGCATTTCTGTGTGGAGTTGGTGTTGGGTTTCCTCCAGTGCTCAGGTTTTCACCACAGTCCAAAGACATCCGCTATAGGTGAATTGAATAATACTTGGCCGTAATGTATGAGTGTGTGTATGAATGAGTGCGTATGGGTGTTTCCCAGTACTGGGTTGCAGCTGGAAGGGCATCTGCTGCGTAAAACATATTCTGAATGAATGAATACTATGAATGCAGAAACATTTTTTTTTAGGGACATGTTCTTGATTCCCAAAAATGCTAAAATATATACCTTTGTAATTTGTCCAGATGCAAACATAGGATTTTTAAATGCCTGGCTATTCATAGATAGTGTCTGCTGAGCCATAAAGTAGCCACAATCTGCGGAGGAAGCGACTATGACATTTTCTTTTAAAATCACACTTGCATACTCTCTCTCCCACTTGCATTCAAACATACAAACAAGTACATACACACTCACACTGGCAGTGATGTTTCCAGGATGTGGTGCTGTTTCTGCAGGACGGGGTTTCCCTTCTCACCACTGCTGCATTTCCGCCTCGGTTTGTCTCAGCACAGATAGCGGAAAACAAAAAAATGTTCTAATTAGTATTGTTGTCACATTGCTTTTTGTTCTGCAATGCACTTTTGACTGCTTGGAGATTCTAAGACACTGATTTTAATCTTTTATATCAGGGGTCAAAAGTGCATTATTAGAATGAATAGTATTTTTGAAAGAAGCTATGCAAATACTTGATAAAAACAAAATACAGTCAAAGTTGTAGGGAATTTAACTAAACCCTTTGCTTTTAAAGCGATTAGTTGACTTTACTTTGAAAAGTGAGTAAACCTGTTGCTTTTAAAGCGATTAGTTGACTTTACTTTAAAAAGTGAGTAAACCCGTTGCTTTTAAAGCGATTAGTTGACTTTCTTTAAAAAGTGAGTAAACCCGTTGCTTTTAAAGCGATTAGTTGACTTTACTTTAAAAAGTGAGTAAACCTGTTGCTTTTAAAGCGATTAGTTGACTTTACTTTTAAAAGTGAGTAAACCCGTTGCTCTTAAAGCGATTAGTTGACTTGTCTTTAAAAAGTGAGTAAACCTGTTGCTCTTAAAGCGATTAGTTGACTTTACTTTAAAAAGTAAGTAAACCCGTTGCTCTTAAAGCGATTAGTTGACTTTACTTTAAAAAGTGAGTAAACCTGTTGCTTTTAAAGCGATTAGTTGTTTTTACTTTAAAAAGTGAGTAAACCTGTTGGTTTAAAAGCGATTAGTTGACTTTACTTTAAAAAGTGAGTAAACCTGTTG
>CAIGQV010019087.1:4486586-4500219 GCA_903798115.1 Danio jaintianensis
TATTATTATTATTATTATTATTATTATTATTATTATTATTATTATTATTTTATTACTAATTATTATTATTATTATTATTATAAATATTATTATTATTATTATTATTACTATTATTATTATTATTATTACTATTATTATTATTATCATCATCATCATCATTATTATTATCACTACTTATTATTATCATTATTATTATCAATGTTATTATTATTTTATTACAATTTTTTATTTTATTTATTATTATTATTATTATTATTATTATCACTTTTTATTATTATTTATTTAATTATTTAAATATTTATTTATTTAGACTAGTTATAAGAATAAGGTAAATTAATTATCACGTTACATAGTCTGTGTATTAATATCTCTTATTGAAATGGGATGTAGATGGGACAGGAGCAATGATAGGCTCTGTTGCTGGTTTTCTAGGTAACTGGGATCTGCAGGCGTTTATTCAGAAGTCTGGTCTGTCTGGAGCGGTGGCTTCTCTTCAGTTTCTTACTCAAAACTACAAGGACTAAACAAAAAGAAAAAAGAAAAAGCACCTCCAACCTGCAGCTAAACCTTACTTCTGACCGCCTCTATGGTGTTATACTCCCAAATACTGTATTATACATCAGTGTTTAGGAAAATATCAAACCCATAAAAGACTATGTTGTTTCATTATGTTAGAATTGTAGTTTGATATTGTTTGATATGTACACGTTTGCACGAAATAATGAAATAAAACCAGTATTCATATCATTTCAAGACTCTGTTTGTTTAATATGAGCAATATGTCTCTGTGAGAATGTGTTTAATAGTAATGGGAAAGGAATTTACTATCCCACGACGTATTTTAACACAAAGCTTCTAGAAACATGAGCACTAGAAAAATTCAACTTTGTCCAGTGTTTTATCACTATTCGAAAGTTATGAGTGGTTAAAAAAAGTGTATTTGCACTTTAAGGCTTTTGTGTAGTCTCTTTATAGCAATATGTACAGTTTTTATTGTAATCATAATACAAAAATGAACACTTCAGATCACCTTTTCAAACAGTAAATATCTAAAACTTGTCCAAAAAAGTCTTTTAGATTGTCTGAATGTATATTCAAATCCACAATTCCTTAGTAATGTCTAAACAACTAAGGAATTTACAAGCAGATTGTAAATAGTAATACTAGAACCTAGTGGTTTCACCATATAATTATATGTTATATATTAGCAATATCACATGAGTAGCAGTGCAATATGGTTGTATATCGGCATTGGTGGGAGGCGTGCATTGGCTCAAGGCCACAGGCTGAGTGCCTTAGTGTCCCACCAGTGCTGATATACAGCCATATCGCACTGCTACGAGTGTGATATTGCGTTTATACAACAGTTCGACGGCACAATCGTGTGTATAAAAAAGAAAATCAAACACGGAGAGTCTAAAAACCCTTTTGTAAGAGGAACTACTTTCTCCCGCCGTTCATTCACATCTGCAGCTGACGTCAGAACAGCAGAAACCGTTACTGATTCACCAACATCACTTTAGAGCTAGTATTGAATGATTCTCTAGCATAATATCTAAAATGATGACAAAACAGGTGATTTTTGCTTACATTTTAAGATTATCAGTCTACAGAGATTTCCCAGTATTTCTGTTGCAATCAGGAGATCACAATAATTAACCCTGAAAAAGCCAAAGCAGCACCAACACCAGATTACTATGATATAAATACAGCACTACAACATATAAAAGAGAGAGATCGACTTAGAATGTCACTTACCAGTTTTATAATGATTTGATCAGCTGTAGTTTGAAACTTACGCTGAAAAAAATGCTGTTTTTCTCCCCTAAAGACTTATTATGCGGTCTCTGTCACCATCTTGTGACAGAACGTCAATCGTCTTTGCTCTGCTCAGTATGGGAGGCTGATGGCTGCCAACGCGCTAAATCTCCGAAATTATGAATATTTAAAATAGGCACTATCCTTATTAATACACTGCGTAGTTGCAATCTAAACAACTACATTCTCGACTAAAAAAAGCCTCAAAAATACATTATGTTGTCCAACAGCAGCAATATTTGTCAAACTTAAATCCTCTGCTTGCCACTCGTGTGGGCGGAGTAATACACAAGGGTGAAGAGATGGTACGAGTGCTGATATTACTTTAATATCTCACGGCTATCAGTTAATCAGGTTCAAGAACCAGACAGAACTGTTGTATGTATATATATATATACAACATATGTATAAATATATATACAACCATATGGTGGTAATCTGCCTTATGTTTTTGAATGGCAGAGTCTCTATATGAATGAAGTGATGCGAATGTTCTATTCGAGTTTGGTGTGAACCCATAATAAAGACTCCACCCTCTTCTTTGAAAGGGGACAGGAAGCAGCAGCTCATTTGCATTTAAAGAGACACACACAACCAAAAAACTTGTTTTTCCTGTGCTTGCTCCCAAATAGAGGAGGTATGACATAATAAATGATCCAGAAAGTTTTGAGCTGAATCTTTAAAGACACCTGAGTTCTATTACATATATTATATAATTATATGAATTAAATACTTTATCTGCATTCTTGGACACCAAGACTCCTATTTTAACAGGATTAAGACAATACTCTGATTAAGAGTCTACCATGTAAACAGTGATTTTTGATGACTTTAATCCGATTAAAGTCATAATGGAACAAAACAGAAATGCAATTAAGACATGTGGAGTATGCATATATTAGTGGCATTACTGAATTGCAGTACAGACATGTAAACACCGCAATCAAACTATTACCGTTTTGTAGTACTTTTCAATACATTTTTGCGACAGGACGCATACACGGCAGTTGTCAGGCATTTGACGACACACCAATGAGAATGGCTTAAAGCAAGAGAGCAGATTTTTGGTGCGAGTGGGAAATGATGACTATGCTGAGAATTCTGGAAGAAATGGACATTATGAAGTGACTTGACTTTGAAGTGAGTTTGTTTTGGGGGCATGAATAGGAAGTTAGTGAATGAAGTGTCAGAGGTGGCCTGTTGCTTGAGAATTTGTATCCGCCATCGCCTGTTTGCAGGCATTGTCGCAAAATTAAAAACGAAACGGCCAAAATCACATATGATGCCATGACAAACACCAACTGTTGTTGTGTGAAACGCCGGAGGAAACTAGCGTCGAATGGTGACGTTAATCGACCTATGTACTATAACATGTAAAACGGGAACATTCAAAAAGCAACTCATGTAAACACCTTATTCATATTACTGTCTTATTGAGATTAAGGCAAATAATTAGATTACTGATGTCCATGTAAGTGTAGTCAGCGGCTCGAGTGCTGTCACACTTTAGACAGTGTGTGGAAAGAGTCGCTCGGAGACAAGAAGTACGTCACGACCAATAGAGGAAGTGAAGGAGGAGGGTGTTGCGGCCGCAGATCAGCCGGAAGCCACAGTGGAACTACAACCAAATTTCTCTCAGCATGTCACTTCAGGCCAAACTTAAGGGCACAGGTTCACCACCATCAACTTTTTTTCTTTCTTTAGTTGCGGTTATGTGTGAACACATTTTCGGTAAAAAAGGAGAAATAGTTTTATAAATGCATTGCTGTTTGGACAAGCAGGTTTTATCTCGTCTGAGTTTATATTGGGCAAGGCATTTTTATAAAGTGCTATTTCTGAACGGGTTATGTAATAATTATAGAGATGCAAAACAAAGGCAGACAGTTATGCAAAAAATAAAAACATTTGACTGAATTTATCCCAGACATATATTTACAAAAGCACAGCATTTTGTGCTTGTACAGTCATATGTTATTTTGATATAATTTTGTTTTTTATATATATATATATATATATATATAAATATATATATATATATATATATATATATATATATATATGTTTTAGGTTGTCTTTAATGAGTATATTGTTCTAATAATTGTTATTTTGTTCATTTTAGTTTTAAACTAAAGGTAAGTGATAAAAACAAAACAGAAACTTGCTGAAATCTAGCAAGTTTGCACTTTTTATATGTTTTAGAGTTATTTTCATGATAGTAAGAAAACCCTTTTTAAGCTGTATTTAGTTTACCTATAATAACCTGCATATATATTGGACATTACATTCAGTAACAAATTAATATGTATTTATTTGTTTTTACTTTAGTTGTTGTCTTCTTCGATTTTTTTGCATTTATCAATTTGAAGAGAGTTTATTATAAAAAATATAAATGCATTTGTTATAGTGTGTGTATGTATACATATATATGTACACTACCTGACAAAAGTCTTGTCATCTATCCAAGTTTTAGGAACACCAAATAATAACTTGACTTCTAGTTGATCATTTGGTATCAGAAGTGGCTTATATGAAAGGCAAAGGCCTCTAGATTACTCTTATCTTAGCAAAATAAAATATGATCATTATTATAATATTTATGTTTATTATATTATTTATTATTATTGTTTATTTATTTATTATTCTTTTATTATTATTTATTTAAAATATTAAAAAAAGAAAATATATATAATTGTGATAATTGAATTAATATTTTATAATATATAATTTAAAATAGACATTTATCATTTAAAATAATTGTATTATTATAATATTTATATTTATTATATTATTTATTGTTTTATTATGTGTTTATTTATTATTATTATTTTATTATTATTATTTATTTAAAATATATATATAAAAAATAATATATATATATATATACACGCACACACACACTGTTTTGTTTTTGTATTTTGAATCTGTGTATTTTCAGAAACATATTTTTATACTGTACAAACTGTACATATGCCTCAACCTTAAACCTGCCCCTAAACATAATTCTCACTGAAATCTCTTTTGCCCCCCATGATCAAAAATTACCAATGGTATTACAGTACTAAGTCTATATTTTGTACTACTATTTTGTATAATATTGATTCACATTATGTAATTGATATTGATCATGATAAACTAAGCCATAAGTTACAGTGCATTATAACACATTCTTCCACATATTGTTGTGTGGCTGTACTGTGTGAAGTCAAAACGGCTTCAAAACATATCATGAAATTGGTCTCAGCTTCACAGCGTGTGTGAGTTTGAGTCACAAAAGCTCTTCTCTGGAACCAAACTATGGGCTTCAGTTGAGCAGTGCTGTCTCTAAAGGCCAGTTTGATATCAATACACCAGATGTCTGGAAAAAAGGCCTGGGATTTAGGGAAGCTACTTTGATGTGGAGATGATCAATGTAAGTTAGTGGTTTAATTGACCAGGCGATAGTGTCTCATCTGACACACATACACACATGCTGAGGCACACTCTCACATGCATTCATACTTTCACAGACAGGCAGATCATTTATCACACTTTCACTGAACACACACACACGGGGGTCTTTGTGTCTCCGCTGGTTAAGCCAGTCTCTTCATGTCCCCTGCATGAACTCAACTGAGCATTGATCAGTTTGTCCTGTTTGCATTTGTTTATTTTCTCAGACTTCAATGGTTTCTCTCTCACACACACACACACATATACGCACACACAACAACAAACACAAGCTCAATTCCTCAAGTTTCTCTGAAGGATCAGCAACAGTGAAAGGTCAGAGTTTCTGCAGAAGCCACATAAGGACATATTCTCTGATTAATTAATAAAGGTCAACAGGTAGTGAAAGTAGATTAGATGTTAGATGTTTCCTGTTGTTCTCAAGGTTAAAGATCAGATCAGAAAGATACGAAGGTATTCACAAATCGCGGTACTATTTACTGACATATCGTTAAATTTATCCCCAATATTTACCCTAAAACATTTCAAGCTCACTGAGGAACACTTCAGCATTATATATACAGTTAAAGTCAAAATTATTAGCTTTCCTGTGTTTTTTTCTCTCTCAAATATTTCATAAATGATGATTAACAGAGCAAGGAATCTTTCACAGTATTTCCTATAATATTTTTTCTTCTGGAGAAAGTCTTCTTTGTTTTATTTCGGCTAGAATAAAAGCCGTTTAAAAAATTTTAAAAGCCATTTTAGGGTCAATATTATTAGCCCCTTAAGCAATATTTGTTTTTCAATTGTCTACAGAACAAACCACTGTTATACAATGACTTGCCTAATTACCCTAACTTTACCCTAATTAATCTAGTTAAGCCTTTAAATGTCACTTTAAGCTGAATACTAGTATCTAAAAATATCTAGTCAAATATTATGTGCTGTCATAATATTCATTCATTCATTCATTTTCTTTTTGGTTTAGTCCCTTTATTAATCTGAGGTCGCCACAGCGGAATGAACTGCCAACTCATCCAGCATATGTTTTACGCAGCGGATGCCCTTCCAGCTGCAACTGGGAAACATCCATACACTCTCATTCACTACAGACAATTTAGCTTACCCAATTCACCTATACCGCATGTCTTTGGACTTGTGGGGGAAACCGGAGCACCCGGAGAAACCCACGCCAACACGGGGAGAACATGCAAACTCCACACAGAAATGGCAACTGACCCAGCCGAGGCTCGAACCAGCGACCTTCTTGCTGTGAGGCGATTGTGCTACCCACTGCGCCACCACGTCGCCCACTGTCATCATGGCAAAGATAAAATAAATCAGTTATTAGAAATTAGTTATTAAAACTATTATGTTTTGAAAAAATCTTGGCCTTATTCAGCAGGATAATACAGAATCAAGGTCCTCCTCATGATGCCAAAATGTGACCTCTGAAAGTGTCTCAATTTCCGACACTAGGAGATCTTTAATGTATTAAAGGTTGTCTACATGGATTGAATATGATGGTCCGACACATCCCATAAAGTAAATGCGCAATTGGATTATCAGGTTGTACACTACCTGACAAAAGTCTTGTCGTCTATCCAAGTTTTAGGAACAACAAATAATAACTTGACTTCTAGTTGATCATTTGGTATCAGAAGTGGCTTATATGAAAGGCAAAGGCTTCTAGATTACGCTTATTTTACCAAAATAAAATATGATCATGCCTTGATTATTAATTATTTAATTAGAACAGTAAGGTCTGGCTTTGCTTAGACAAAAGTCTTGTCACTTAACAGAAATAATGTCCAGTCTAGAATATAAAGTCATGGTGCAGTGGAGAAAGAATGAATATTGTGTCTGACTCCCATGAGCTTGGAGGACTGCATCCATACATCTCTGCAATGACTCAAATCACTTATTAATAAAATCATCTGGAATGGCAAAGAAAGTGTTGTTGCAGGACTCCCAGAGTTCATCAAGATTCTTTGGATTCATCTTCAATGCCTCCTCCTTCATCTTACCCCAGGCATGCTCAATAATGTTCATGTCTGGTGACATGAACATTATTGAGCAGGAACAGGAACTTTGATGAAGTATGAGAAGGAGCGCTATCCTGCTGAAGAATTTGCCCTCTCCTGTGGTTTGTAATGTAATGGGCAGCACAAATGTCTTGATACCTCAGGCTGTTGATGTTGCCATCCACTCTGCAGATCTCTCGCACGCCCCCATACTGAATGTAGCCCCAAACCATGATTTTTCCTTCACCAAACTTGACTGATTTCTGTGAGAATCTTGGGTCCATGCGGGTTCCAGTAGGTCCCTGGTAGGTTCTGCAGTATTTGTGATGATTGGTCGGAAAAATCTACCTTCTGCCACTTTTACAAATGATCAATTAGAAGTCAAGTTATTATTTGTTGCTCTTACAACTGGGATCGACGACAAGACTTTTGTCAGGTAGTGTATCATCCTGTTGAATAAGGCCACTGACATTAAGAAACATCTTTTGATGGACTGCCAAAGTTACATGCATTTAAATGCCATTTTTTTCCTGTTGTCTGTATGAGTGTTTGTAACATATGTAGGTGATTTTTTTCAAATGTGGCTTATCAAATTTGGACCCTAAAAAGCCATCAGAATCAAAGACCCAACATTTTTTATTCAAGATGAACAGCTATTAATCTAGTGTTTTCCATCTTCCATGACTTTTAATTTTCAGTCCACCAGCCCAATCGCTTCCAGTGAACTGCCGGGCCATTATAAAATCGCAGAGTTTAAGATCTGATTTCTTGAAAAATCAGTGATCTTCACTGCCTGATATACGATATAAAGTGAGTCTCAGACCGGACAAGAAGCACTGGACTAAATTCCATTTTCCCCCGCCATGCCTTTAAAATATGGATATTTATTTTACCCCAGTATTTTCAATGGACTTTCTGCGCTAGCTTGCTGTGTTTACATGGTCTTTCATCGTGTTTTAATAATAATAATAATTCCTTACATTTATGTAGCACTTTTCTGGACACTCAAAGCGCTTTGTGTGTTGTATTTATAAACTAATTTCGAGAGGAGCACGTGCTTATGATTGACACGGCTGGTCCCGCATCAGCTAACGTATGATTCACCAATCAGATGATTCCTAACTTATTATAAATAACCAGTGTCTTACCTTAGTCATCTTCGTCTTGACGAATCCCCCCTTCCACCCCTTCTCCCCCTCTTTTCCTCTATAGGGCAGCTTGGTGGCCCAGTGGTTAGCACTGTTGCCTCACAGCAAGAATGTCTCTGGTTCGGATCTTTACCCGGCCAGTTGACATTTCTGTGCGGAGTTCATGTTCTCCCCGTGCGCACGTTGGTTTCACCCGGGTTCTCCGGTTTCCTCCCACAGTCCAAAAACATGAGACATAGATAAATTGACTAAACCAAATCAGCACCATAGATGAACTTCAACCAGCAGTGCATCCTCATAGCAATCCTTAATCAGCAGGGGAGGTTCTCGAGATCTACCTGAGGTCAAACTTTCCTCTCGCCCTGCAAACGGGAGGGAGCCCCTGCCTCAAGGATCTTATGAGCTCAGGGCTCTCTCCCGGGACAGCATGCCAAACAAGCTTTATTACTAATCATCAGCTAAGTGTGAACTCTTGAAACACATTCGGGGGAATCTCCTCATGCACCACCAGTGTGCAGCATCCACCGGGATGACGCAGCCCTGCTTAGTTTCAGTGTCCATCCATGTGAGAGTTGCAGAGAGCTAGCTCCCGGCGACGCTTGAACAACTAAATGAATGCTTAAGTCTATTTAAGTGATTGTATTTTAATTACTTTACAAAATCAATGCTGTAAAAGGAACCTTACTAAAAAAAAAAAAACAGTCACATCAACCTTTCAGTTTATCGTTGGCTGAAAAACACTGCATATACCCCATTGCTTTGCATTCTGTCCCATAATCACTGTATAAAACACATTGTCAGACAGCCCCTAAATAATGTCAATTATTTGTCAATAATCTCTCCCCATCAGCCGATAGGAATAAGTCTGGGACACAATAGTGACACAAAAATGCCCCCTCGCACAGCCTGGAAAGACACACAACTAATTTGATTATACACCCGTTACAACCTTGCCTTTTTCCGCCGCGTATTAAAATGAGCTAGATCGAGATCAAGGATAAACGAGCGCTTCCCCGGAATCCCTGCATGCAAAATGCATGAGGAGAGTCCTTTTCAGCCTGCAACCCTTTCCGTAGACAAACTCCAGTCAATCATTCATTGTGCTCTGTCATAATAGTCGTGGAAATAAAAACAAGAGGAGCGTGACAGGTGCGCAGTTTTTCCAGTCTTTACTCCATGAAAAAAAAGGCTTCCCTTAGGAAAGTGTCCTGACAAGACCGCCTTTCCTATCCAAAGGGAATTCCCTTGTGCGTTTTGCATCCCTGAAAGAACAGTTAGGAGCAGGCATTGAGGAGATAAGGATTGACTTTTTTTTCCGTCAAACAGCTACATAAGGACGCAAAGGTTGGGAACGTTTATATCTGGATATCTGGATTTATTTTTAGTTTATTTATTTTGTTACACTGTAAAAAAATTCTTACATTTTTTAGTTAATTCAAATGAACTTTTCTAGTCATCAGTCAAACTGACTAAATATATTAAGTTAAACTTTGTATAAGTTAAAAATGTAGTTGACACCTGATTAACTTAATTAAAGCAACATACAAAGGTTGGGAACATTTAACAATATCTGAAATTAGTTGTAGTTTATTTATTTTCTTACACTGTAAAATTTTTTGTTGAGTCAAATTAATTTTTCTAGTCATCTCAACTTACATCACTCAAACTGACTAAATATATTAAGCTAAACTTTGTATAACTTAAAAATTGAGTTGATCAACTTAATTAAAGCAACATACAAATATTTGTTGTCTTGACTTTTTGTCATTACTTTTTTTTTTTTTTACATAGGCTCATTCTGAAAACGTAGGCCTATATACAATTCTGGAGATCGTGAATTATGTAGCCAGAAGTACGGATGGCTGCATTTCATTTTTTAAACGAGCGCTACGGGGCGGTATGACGCCTACCAGCTGACCGCTTACCTCCGTATGGACGGCTTTCTGGCTGTTACCAGTTCGTGCAGTTAGATCACCATGTACTTCGGAGGTCTTGAGACGCAGAGAGGAGTTGACCACGACGACAGGGTTCGAGTGGAAACGGTTCCAGAAAGCAGGTAAGACAAAAACAGAAGCCAAAAAATAAAATAAACAAGTAAATAACAGGGTGAGAATGTGGTAAAACATGATAAAAATCAGGCAAGGGCTTTCTTTTTCTGAATTGTTTTTTTAATTTGTCGGTTGGGTTTAGGGAAGTGGGTAGGTGGGTCAATCTGTGCTTTTTTAAAATACTATTGTTTTGGTTTAGGGAAGGGGGATGGTGGGTCAGTTGATAGATCGGTCAGTCAGTCGACAGCAGCCTCTGGTGAATTTACGCGAGAACAGCAGACGCGAATGGCACTCGCGAGAGAAGCTTAAGATCTGAAAATACACACATAGCGCCCTCTGGTGGATTCTCGAAAACAAAAACTGCAAAAAAGTAGCTCCTGGGACGTGTTTGGCGCTCTCCAGAAATGTATATAGAGGTACATTTTCAGAATGAGCCTGGGTTGTTGTTTTTTTACAGTGTATCCGTGGTCAGCAGGGTTTTTTAACCTGATTTCAAGTTCCTATTCAGTTTGCTGTTTCAAGTGGACTAAAATGAAATGATTTACGGTGCCTTCTGTAAGTAGAATGTGATTTATATGTATTGTTAAGTAATGTGTGTTGAGGCAGCATGGTGGCTCAGTGGTTAGCACTGTCGCCTCACAGCAAGAAGGTCCCTGGTTCGAGTCCCGGCTGGGTCAGTTGGCATTTCTGTATGGAGTTTGCATGTTCTCCTCGTGTTGGAGTGGGTTTCCTCCGGGTGCTCCAGTTTCCCCCAGTCCAAACACATGTGCTATAGGTGAATTGGATAAACTAAATTGGTTGTAGTGTATGTGTGTGAATGAGAGTGTATAGATGTTTCCCAGTACTGGGTTGCAGCTGGAAATGCATCTGCTGTGTAAAACATATGCTGGAATAGTTGGCAGTTCATTCCGCTGTGGCAACCCCTGATAAATAAGGGACTAAACCGAAGGAAAATTAATGAATGATCAAAAATAGGTTTTAATATATTTACAGTAGGACGTTTACTAAATATAATATCTTTACTTAATGTTTACTTAATTCTTAAATATTCTAACAGCATAAAAGAAAAATCTATCATTTTGACAAATACAATGTGTTTTTGTCTATTGAAAAAAATATATCCGTGCAACATAAGGCATAATATAAAACATAAGGAATTAATATTTCTAGTTGGCAGTAAATATGGTAGTAATTATTTATAAAATTTGTATCTTTAATTCTCATTCAGTTAATAAATGAGAATTAATAATATTGTTATGGCATAAATAATGTTATGGCATTAAATAGTAATGTTTTTATTATATTAATAAGAATTGTTATTATTAAAAAATAATATAATGGCATTAATGATAATAATCACAATAATATTGTTATGGCATAAAATAAAAATCAATAATTTTAATGAAACCAATGTGTTTTTTGGCTATTGAAAAAATATATACCTATGCTACATAAGACATAATATAAAACATAAGGCGTTTTTGGTATAAATATTTCTAGTTGGCAATTAATATGTTAGTAATTACTTATAATACATGTATCTTTAATTCTCATTCAATTAATAAATGAGAATTAATAATATTGTTATGGTATAAATAATAATGTTATTATTAATAATTCATTCATTCATTTTCGGCTTAGTCCCTTTATTAATCAGGGGTCGCCACAGCAGACTGAACCGCCAACTCATCCAGCATATGTTTTACGCAGCGGATGCCCTCCAGCCACAACCCAACACTGGGAAACACCCATACACTCTCACATTCACACTCATACACTACGGTCAATTTAGAAATGCCACACTCCACACTTCACACAGAAATGCCAATCGTGATCGTGCTACCCACTGCGCCACTGTGATGCCATTATTAATAATAATTGTTATTATTAATAAATAATGTTATGGCATAAAATAAAAATCAATAATTTTGATGAATACAATGTGTTTTGTCTATTGAAAAAAAAAAATAGCCATGCAGCATACGACATAATATGAAACATAAGGCATTAATATTTCTATATTTGGCAACAAATATGGCAGTAATTATTTATAAAACTTGTATCTTTATCATTCAGCTAATAACACTTGGTAAGGATTATGAATTAAAGCAACCTTCAAATACTGTTGTAACCCAGGAAAGGCCTTTAATTAAAACAAACAAACAAAAAAAAACTTAAGAATAGGTTTATATTTCCATGAAAATCATGGTAATGCACCATTTCTGTTCTTCACTTTTGAATGAACACCCTAAGCATGGGTCTACACAAGTGTTAGTACGCGTCATGGGTTCAGTCGGTGGAAATAGAGTGTTTACTTCCTCTATTTGCTCTATAAAAAGTAATATTCAAATTACCAAGTCTCCATTCTCTTTTTTCAGTACTCGCTGCTGGAGAGCGTGTGTGTTTCCTCATTTGGCATGAATGACGTGCTCTCATTTGCAAAATTAAACTTGCATAACCAGATGCTGCATAGAAGTTTTCGCTGAAATTATTCTAACTTGATCTCTTCCAAGAAAACAGAAATGCGACGACCCGATCTTCACTGTAAAACAAATTCTGGGTTCCACACAATTCCTTCATGTTGTCCCAACACAAATTACATTAACACATTAACTTTAACATTAGATTACATTAACTGTAATAGTTTTTTACAAATTACACTACCCTGACAAAAGTCTTGTCGTGGATCCCAGTTGTAAGAGCAACAAATAATAACTTGACTTCTAGTTGATCATTTGGAAAAGTGGCAGAAGGTCGATTTTTCCAATGAATCATCTGTTGAACTGCATCCCAATCATCACAAATACTGCAGAAGGAACCTGCATGGACCCAAGATTCTCACAGAAATCAGTCAAGTTTGGTGAAGGAAAAATCATGGTTTGGGGCTACATTCAGTATGGGGGCGTGCGAGAGATCTGCAGAGTGGATGGCAACATCAACAGCCTGAGGTATCAAGACATTTGTGCTGCCCATTACATTACAAACCACAGGAGAGGACAAATTCTTCAGCAGGATAGCGCTCCTTCTCATACTTCATCAAAGTTCCTGAAAGCAAAGAAGGTCAAGGTGCTCCAGGATTGGCCAGCCCAGTCACCAGACATGAACATTATTGAGCATATCTGGGGTAAGATGAAGGAGGAGGCATTGAAGATGAATCCAAAGAATC
>CAIGQV010019087.1:4505219-4535072 GCA_903798115.1 Danio jaintianensis
CTGCTTCTAAATTGGTGAAACGCGACCCATGACGTTTTGCCCTCTGCAGAATAATAATAATAATAATAATAATAAGTGATTATTTATATATATATATATATATATATATAATCACTTATTATTATTATTATTATTATTATTCTTTTACATATTTTAATCATTCGAAGTCAGACAAAATTTGTAAAATGTTTACCTGAGTTTTTGATATGCTTTATTAAATATTTAATTTAATTTGAATACACCACATAATATCATATTTTAGTTGTTTGAACTATGGGCTGGGAAGATCTGTGTTTCCCCTTCACTGTTATTCTCCCTATACACAAAGTCAACCATCTGCAACAAGGGACAGTTTTTGTAATACTTCTAAAAGTCTCAGATAAGATATTTTCTCCCTGCTTCTAAATTGGTGAAACGCGACCCATGACGTTTTGCCCTCTGCGGTCCCTTTAATGGCTGCGGGTTCCGATCGCTTTTCCACTTTGCAGCTCTCTTAACCGGAACCTCGCACACCAAATACAGACAGCAAGGGGCGTGACCGGATCATGCCCTTATTTGGACTTTCCACTTCAGTGGCGAACTTGGCGCTCGAGGCCAAAACCAAACCTACAGAATTGCCGCGCGCCTGCAGTATTTACACGCGATTAACTCTCTGGCAGACACTGAGACTCAGTTACTGTTGCTTCTCCTGGACTAGATCATCTGTTGCAGTCAATAACCACCTAGCTGACTTTTACAAATGATTAAGTTTGGTTTTCATTTTTATTTCACTTCCAATTCCACGTCTACATTTGATTGCTTTTCAAGAAGCTATAATTTCTCATGGATCTGTCATCTTTTAAAGGACAGTCCGACAACCCACGCTGACCATATAAAGAGCACTGAGAACTGCTAACAGGTGGCCACTGGAATGTACTTTGTATAAGTGCACAGTGCAGTTTTAGTTTGAATTTGAAGACCTGTTGCTCTAGATAAAACCATTATCATCAATTGTTTATTGATTCATTTTTTTATTTAGACAGAGTAAAGAATGAAAATAAAAGCGCGTGACAGGTAATTGTGTATATTCTTTTCATCTTGCAATGTCATGCAATTTATACATAAGAGATGCTCTTAGTCTGACGCTTATCAATATCAGTGTAAAACATTTGAGTGTCAATTTGGATTAATAAAAAAAACATTATTATAATTCATTATATATTATTTTTACTTGAAAAAAATAGTTCATTTGCTCTTGCTTTACGACAGCTGAAATCAGACAGAATCCTCTAATACACCCCTAATTGCTATGCTGCCTATGGTGCGGCTTACTTAATAATACTCTAATTATTATAAAATGATTAAAATGCATTTATTCCGCTTTTTCATGAGTACATTCACTTCCTATGCATTTTCAAGTGAAGCTTCATGCAGTGTAAAAGTTTCCTGCTGCTCACTGTCGCGCGCTCTGACAGATCCAGAGAGATCCACGTTCACAATATGTCTTTAAAACAGTTTTACTCTTCCAATTGTCGCCCAAACCGATGAAAATGTCCCTTTCGCTGCTCCGCCGAGCGCTTATCTTCCTGCTGCCGACTGTAATGTTCCACTATGAGGAGCTTCCATGTGACGTCGCGCGGCCGTCTAGCTTTGTGTGTCCATAAATGGTCATCTACGTCACGAAGTTGTTCCGTCCCCCCGCTGAACAAGAAAGCGTTGGAGTTCCCTGCGCTCGCAATAGAGCGAGCAGCGCTACACTTGTGCAATCACCACCACCACCAACAACATCATCTCTCCACTGATCCAGAGACAATAACACTTGACAGAAATCACGCACAAAAAAAACAACCATCCTCGTGAAGAGACATCAGCGCCGTGCCCGTCGCGCGCTCGGATTTAATTGCCAAGGCTTTGAGGGTCTCCTGCTGTCGCTTTTCGGGTGATTTCTGAAGACTGATCAGGACCGAACACCTGTGCGCGCTCATTAATGACAGCCTGAAGAACTGCTATGACAGGTAAACTAGCGGACAAGATCCCTATTACCATGAGCAGTTTAATCAACACCATACCTGACAGTCTCTATCCAGAAGAAGACATCCCAACTTCTATGAACATTTTCACAAACCCGGACTCCATTTCGCACTACTCGCAGATGAATACAGGTAAGGAGGAAAACAAAGTTTTAGCGTTAAGCTGTTGTTGGAGTTTGTAAGCTGTTGTTTGGTGTGTTTAGTGCGGCATCAGTTGTCGTGGAGTGCGCGCTGCTCGGCCCCGCGGCACCTGTTAACGCGCGAGTTAGTGCGCGACTGTTACAGTAGTTTAATAATAACACAACTCCTCATTCTGTTAACTGAGATTTTGCATGTAAAAAAAAATTAATGTTAAGCTTTACTTCATACAATTGTTCGTCTCAAATCAAGGACTTTATTTTAAAGCTAAATAGCCTACTGAGTAGGCTAATAATAATAATAAACAATGCGTAAAATATGTAATTATTTCAAGACATCGTTTATGAATAAATAGCCCTGTTGTTATTACAATCAAATGTATTTGTCGTGACATTATATTAAACATGCAATTAATGATTTTATAGACAAATCAGCTGTGTGGGCTTTGCGCTTTTTTCCCTTCAGTGGAATTCTGCGATTCAGTTGCGTTTGGTTTGTTGTGAAATTGTATTTCGTGAAGAAGGTGTGTGACGGTAGTTAAAATGTTCCAGTCACGTGATATGAGTGGACAGGTAATATCAGGTAATAGGTATCATTTCAAAACCACGCGTCACGGGACGCGCGGAACCTCCTTGTTATTTACTTACAATACATATAGGCTATTGTCATGAAATGTATTATCTTTTAGAAATATATATATATTAATCACGTGAAATAACATTGGAAGCCGTTTCGTTTTTGACTGTGCGCTTTATTTTTCCTGAAAACGCGTAATTTCGGGTTGTCCCCGTAATGCTGTCAGTCTATTACAGCTATTTTGTTTCGTCCAAATATTGTATCTAGTTATGCCAATATTTAAAGGTTTTGATTAGTCAGTGCATTATACAGGACTGACCCTTTTTCTGACCCTCCACATGCGCGGGTAGGCGTTTATATGCGCGCTGGTCTTAAAACAGCTCGTGAAAACACGTGAAATGTATAATATCTCATTTTAAATATACATTCACACAAAACTGTATTACATTTCATATCGTATAGTCTTTGTGTCATTGTTCAGTTTATCCACGCACCTTTCAAATGTCAATTCTTTTTTTTACTTTTTATCATTTGAGTTTACTCCGCAGCTTAAAATAATCCAGATTCCCAGAGAAGAAATTTCGAGTCGAATTCAGCGAACAAAAATACAATTATTTAATCACAATTGATAAGCTAATAATGGCAGAATATTAGGATTTTCCGTCCAGTCGGGTCATCAGCTGGTGGATTTTTTTTCCTATATAGCCGTAGTGTTTTTATTATTGTCGCAGATTTTCTCTCTCTCTCTCTCTCTCTCTCTCTTTGTACTATGAAATTTATTTATATAATAGTTAATGTAAAAAAAGAACACACACACACACACACACACACAAAATAAAATCACACACACTCTTCATGGGAATTTTAGCTCTTGGTGTAACGCCATCAGGCTTCTTACAACTTGATCATTTGTGAAATTAAAAACATCAAGTGAGGACTTGTTAAATATCGTATTATTATCGAGAGTGAAACCATAAGATCATTCGTCCTCTTGTTGTATATGTACTGATGGAGTTTCACAAAGCTCTTGATGTGGTTTTCACTGTGCAGGTCAAAAGAGGCGATGCTTCCCACACTTGCGGGAGAGTATTGACCTCGTTTCATTTATTAAAGTATCAAAATGAATACGAAATATGAATGCTAACATCCTGCTGTAAAGTAATCCTCAGCAAATGTGTGAATTTCTGAAAAAAAAGAGACTGTTTTAAATATAAACTCTTTCTGAAAATAGATTATCTTGCTTTTTCTTGTTTTTTTAAATGGCAAAATCTCAATCTGAATATAAATATATACATAAAAGTTGCATAATGATATATAAAAATCATATAAAAAGAACACAGAAAAAGAAGTAAGTTACCTTGGTGTATAGATATTTTTTTTTACATATTTACTCTTATTTTAGACACCGTGAGATATTTTTGTTTGTCCTCTTCACACTTTATTAATATCTCTTGGACTGCTTATCACAATGTCAATGTGATAAACCCGTTTTGTCCTTACAAAGTGTCCTACCAAACGCCCCTGTAAAAAATCCCCACAAGTGTGTGAAATGCGTCCCCACACACATCCTGCAATGATAGGCACAGCGTGAAATAAATAGACAGATACTTATTTTTTACATATCTGTAGAACACAAGCTTCTCTTTCTCTCAGATTTTAGCCCGAGAGAGTCTTTTTCCTTCAGACGCAGCACAGCATCTCTTCACACATGTACCCTGTGTGCGTTGAACAGATGCGAGGACCATCTGTAATTCTGTTCATTCTGTTTGTTTCTACCGTTTGTTTCTACCGTAAGCCACAATTTGGTGTACACACTGCGATTACTGTAAGTGCACGTACAAGACTAAACTTAGTGAAATATTTAATTTATGGACATGCGCTACGATCAGTACTGCATTGTGTTATACTTTTTTCAGACATGTTAAAAGTGATTGAAGTCACAACAGATCCTCGTTTGGTACATTTGAGAGCAGCCATCAAGTGTCAACGACTGAAGGTGTGGGAGAAAGAGAGAGAGAGAGAGAAAGGGAGAGATGGAGTGCGTATAAGAGTAACAGTGATGTCAATCGTGACATCCTGTGGTACGGAGAAGCCTGATTGCCAAATCAGAGTTCCAGTCAGCCATTTAGATTTTGTGACAGAAAGACAATAAGTTGGCGAGGGTGGTGGCGGAAATTCACTTTTAGTCAAAGATCAATTTCAACGGCTTTCATTTGGACTGATATGCTTCACTTTCTCCTATATTTCTTGGAACAGGCGATTAACAGAGGTATGCTGAGACACTGCCGCTGAGACCAACTTAAAAAGTTATTAAGCAAGCAAGTGAAAATCTTCAACTCAGTAGTTAGCACCTATTAGTGTAGTCTCCTAGATGCTTCTCAGAACTTTCCACTAGCTTTTTTTGACACTTTTTTTTTGTTTTTGCTGAAGTGCATTCTGAATTGACGTGTCCATTCTGACCCTTGTCACACAGATAATATCATGGACTTGGGGATGGGCGGCGAGAAGGGCAGCGGAGAAATTCAGTACGGCTCCGGCAGCTTCCAGTCTGGTCGAAGCGGGCAGACCGTCACCTACCTGGGCAAGTTTGCATTCGACACCCCTCCTTCAGGGAGCATCGGAGGCTCCGGCTGGTGTCCTGATAACAACATCATCAGCCTGGTGAGTGCAGGAATCCTGGGGGTGTCCCCCTCAACCGGAAACATCACCACCCAGACGTCTTCATCCAGCGGCAGTATGGGTGGCCAGTCTTCAGACATGGAGCAAGTATATGCACCACCCCTTCCTGCCTACTCCACCTGTGGAGAAATATACCCAGAGCAGGTGACGTTTCACCACAGTCCGGCCACATCCTCATCCTTGCCCTACCCGAGCTCCGACTACCACACCACCTCCAAACCGGGCATGGATGGCAGTCTCTTCTCCATGATCCCAGACTACAACCTCTTCCATCATCAGGGAGATGTAGGGGTGATGGAGCATAAACCCTTTCAAACTATGGACCCTATCAGGGTGAACCCGCCTCCCATAACTCCCCTGGAGACCATTCGAGCTTTTAAGGATAAGCAGCAAATCCATCCCGGGTTTCTCGGTGGGCAACAGCATGTTTCACAACATCATCAACCCTCTCAGACACTAGCTCTCAAACCTATCCGTCCAAGAAAGTATCCCAACAGGCCGAGCAAAACTCCCGTCCATGAGAGACCACACGCCTGTCCGGCCGAGAACTGTGACCGGCGTTTTTCGCGATCCGATGAGTTGACGCGGCACCTGCGCATCCACACGGGACACAAACCCTTCCAGTGTCGCATCTGCATGCGGTCCTTCAGCCGCAGCGACCATCTAACCACGCACATCCGCACACACACCGGTGAGAAGCCGTTCTCTTGCGAATTCTGTGGACGCAAGTTTGCGCGGAGCGACGAGCGAAAGCGGCACGCCAAGGTGCACCTCAAACAGAAGGACAAGAAACCCACGGACAAGGGAAGTAGTGCTGGGGCAGGGGGGAACCACACTTCTCCTCCCAGCTCCTGTGGGAGTGCAGGACCCAGCAGTACCAATATCATGACCGTCACCACTTGTGCATGAGATGGACTTGAAAAGTAAGACTGTGAGGTGAAAAAAAACAAAGTTTTCTTTCTCCTCTTTACATACACTTGACTCTCTCCCTCTCACTATATTCATCTGGCTTCTATTGATTATGGTGGCGCTTTTCTGTAGCCACTACTGTGGTAGGTCAAGTGAGTGGGGAGTAAGTGGACTCGTGTTGTGCGGATGGGAAGCAGAGGGCGTCAAAGATGACAGTTCAAGCAATCGGGTCAGTCCACAGAAAGAGCACTTACAGATGCAGCACAGTCAACTCTCAGCTCCGGGGACCAGAGCGTCTCTTCAGATTTTGGTCTACTTCTTGTATTTTAGTTTGTCGGATGAAAAAAAAAAAAGTGCACTTTCATTTGCTTAATGTTCTGCAGTCTTTTTTAAATGATTGTTAATTATTTAATGTTTCTGTGTTATTGTTGTTGTTTTTCAAGAGAATGTGCCAAATGTATTTAAATACAGCAGATGATTTAAAAAACGATATATTGTTTTATTTACCTAATAACTTTGTTTCAGACATTAATTTGGGGAAAGCCTATGAGCTCTAAACGGGACGTTAAAAGTCTGATTACTTACATATTTCGAAATCCGGATGGCGGATGACGTTTATTATCAGCGACAGACTTTCAGTGCAATAAAAAAAGAAAAACAACAACAAAAACAACAATAAAACGCAGTCTGGCTCACTTTCACAAGTTTACCTTCTGGGGATGAAATAGTGCGCATATAAGGGCCAAATACAATAAGATTCAAAGATTTTGCCTTTCTGTTTTTGCTGCCTGTATCCCTGCATGCACCTAGTGTCATGTCTAGTACTGAGAAGATTGCATCAGTCACGATCGACATACAGCAATACGCATCCAACTCAAACCATGCAGAGTGTCATTGAGAGTTAATACTTTTAAAAAAGGACTTATTTTTATGTGAAAACTGTCCCTTTGTTGTCCTTATCATCATTGTTTTACTGAACAGTTGCATTTCCTGCTTTCATCATCCAATATTTTTCATGGGGTCCCTTTTTATGCACATTATATATTCAGCACGCATTTGAACACACATGTACACACAAACGAAATCAGCCAAAATTATGGTAATGCTTGCCTGCGAGCATCACCACTGGGCAGGATTGATCTTAGGAGTCATTGTTTTGCATTTTTACCGGCTGAGGCCTGCCTGCTATATGCATGCCATTCAAGATGTTTTTGGATGGGAACAGTTTCGACATTTATACTGCTCTCAGGGGCAGCACCGTAATGTGGTATCTCCACGGTTACTCATATCCTGATCATGCCTAGAGATTCTGAATACTAACGACGAGAACGCGAGGGGGTTTTGTACAGATAATTTTACAAACATATTACTACATGTTTTATACTTGGAATGTACAAAGCGATGTCTTTCAGTATTACGATGTCTGTCTGTACATGTGTGTGTGTGTGTGTGTGTGTGTGTATGTGTGCGCGTGTATAAATGTGTGCGTATGCTAATGCATACACAAACACCCGCATACTTAGATTTTACATTGACTGAATGTTGAAACAATGGGTGTGTTTACATTTTTGTTTGCTTTTTTTCTGTTTTTGAGACTGTGTACATAGTGTTGAATGTTTTTTGTACGTGTGTGTGTGTGTGAGAGAATGAGTGTGTGTGCAGGAAAATCTGAGTATTGACAGCGTCAAATGTGATGCATTCTCCGGCATTTCTTCAACGTCTTAAATATTAACTGTTATTAGTGCAAATTCTGACTTGCAGACACACTGAATGATGTGTTTAATAAATGAATAAACAGTAAGATTATTTGCTGAAAAAAGCAAAACAAAAACCTGTGTATCTCCTTACATTTATAAGCAAACAAATCAAATCTTTTGATTATCATTGTGTTTCATCAATTTGAAATGGGGGGATTTTAGTTTTTAATAAAAGCCCACACTTCAAAGACTTAAAACAATAAAAATATAGGTCACTTTTTTTTTAAGGCACAATTATTGCTATTAATAACTATTAAATATGTATTTTGCCTCATAATTTGCTTCTTGACAACATGGTTTAGGTATTAGGTAGGATTAAGGACATCGATCATGCAGAATATGTACTTTATAAGTACTAATAAACAACAAATATCTTAATAATAAGCCACTAGTTAATATTGAGAAGTGGTTCTTAAACTTAAGTGTTCATTTTTCAGTAGTTTTAACAATATTATCCATAATCCCAAATATAAACGTTTCTCATTTGGCCCGGGAAAATATAATCTTCCATGTCATATTCTTGGTAAGCTCTCACCATCTTGGGCAAATCACTTCCGCAACATATTTTCTGGCAGAACTCCACTTTTTTTCCTCTCCCTCTCTCTCTCTCTTACAGGGTCATGCAAGAGGAACTAATGTAACAGCGATTTCCAATGCTTAAATATACAGAAATAATGTGACTGTCCTAATAGGTGATACAGATAATGTTCATCAAGGTTAGAGCTCAAGTTAAAAGAATAAATGCCATATTTCATTATTTAAAACTATTTATTTGGGACGCAAAACAGAAATGATACAAACCAAATATTGATCCAGAAACTCATCTACATCCCACTGAAATGTGCCCAAAGCTAAAACAGGCATTCTGAATGTATACATTGGCATTATTGTCTTGAATTATGCATCGATACGACCCTTAATGTCAGATTTGTGTACACAAGCAAGTCTGAATCTTTTAACATCTCTCTGTGTAACTGAAGGGAAATAATAGAGGTTATATTTCTGATTGGAGAGAGTGTCGGTGATCAGTTACATCAACGTCGGGTTCCTATATATCTTCATATTTCCAAAGCACACATGCTATGAGAACTATTGTTGTTAAAATAGGAATACATACAAAAACAGCTTCTGGCTTAATTTCTTATCTGTTATTTTCCTTTTCTCTTTCTTTCGGTGCCAAGACACATCAGAATGCAGGGCCAAACTGCAGCAGTAAAAATAGCGAAGCAGTTCTCACAGATCAGATATGATACCCGGTGGAATTGTGTGCATGTATGTGTGTGTTTCTTTTCTTTTCCTTTCTTTTTTTTTTGAAGAAGAAAACATTTTGCATTAGGAGCTGTTTGCTGAAAAGATACAAAAGGAATTCATCTGACAATTAGAAGGAGCTCAAGTAATTCTAATGTGAAACACAATCTCCGTTATAACTCAGATCTTATTAGCTAATACAAGTAAAAGTCTTCCTCATGAAGTTCTGTGAAGCAACAAGCAATCGTGACCTCCGGGAAACATGTGTGTGTGTGTATGTTTGTGTTTGAGCACGCTTGCATGCACCTGTATATCTGTGCTGAGTGCTTCCATCCCCATATTTTGTATGTAAACATCAATTTCAGTAGAACTGCCAAAAATTGCTGTGTCCAAGTGTTTCAATAGTACTGAATATGTTAGTAATTTCAGCCAAACGAGCTCAGTAATAACCTCAATCGCTATTGGTTAAAGATGAGACAACTTATTTTGGTGTCTGCATTAAATGTATTGTATACTGAATGCTAAGAATGGGTCTACTTCAGTCATAAAAATGACAAAATCTGGGTGATATAATGTTGCCATTCATTGTAACAGATAGATTTATGTAAAAAAAAAAAGCCACTTGGAGTTTTTTGTGGTCACTTTTATGAGCATATGAAGGACTCAACTGTAGGATTTAGAAGGATCTTTTGATTCGTTTTTACCTTCTGTTACTTCTATATGCAAAAATTGCTGTGTCCAAGTGTTTCAGTAGTACTGAATATGTTAGTAGTTTCAGCCAAACGAGCTCAGTAATAACCTCCATCGCTATGGGTCAAAGTCGAGACGACTTATTTCGGTGTCTGCATCAAATGACATTTATACTGAACGCTAGGGAATGCGTCTACTTTAGTCATTTGGGAAAATAAAATAAAAAAATCTGGGTGATATAATGTTGTCATTCAGTGTAACAGATAGATTTATGTAAAAACAAAAATGAAATGACATAATTTGACATGCGTGTATTCAAATATATAAATGAATACGCGATCACGTTAAGCTGTACTACATTTTAAATTACATTTAATAAATACTTCTTGCTGAAAAAAGGGTAAAATCATTGGTAACACTTTACAATAAGATTGTATTAGTTAATGTATTTACTAACATGAACAAACAATGAACAATACATTGATTACAGTATTTGTTCATGTTAGTTAACATTATGAAAATTAATGTAAATTATGTTAACTCCCGATGCATGAACTATTGTTAACAAGCATGAATTTGGATGTTAATAACGCATTAGTAAATGTTGAACTACGATTAATAAATGCTGTACAAGTATTGTTCTTAATTAGTTAATGTTAGTAAATACCTTAACTAATGAAACCTTATTTTAAAGTGTGACCAAATCATTTAAAATGGAAAACATATATATAAACATGTGTGGAGTTTGCATGTTCTCCCCGTGTTGTCGTGGGTTTCCTCCGGGTGCTCCTGTTTTCCCCACAGTCCAAACACATGCGCTATAGGTGAATTGAGTAAGCTGAATTGGCCGTAGTGTATGTGTGTGTGAAAGAGTCTGTATGGGTGTTTCCCAGTGTTGGGTTGCGGCTGGAAGGGCATCCGCTGCGTAAAACATATGCTGGGTAAGTTGGCGGTTCATTCCACTGTGCCGACCCCTGAATAATAAAGGGACTAAGCCAAAAAGAAAATGAATATTTAAAATTACTATTTCATGTTGAGGGCTCCACTGTGATCTTTAATTATTATTTTTTTGTATTAAAATATGTAAATGAATAAGCGATCACATTAAGTTGTATTACATTTTAAATGATATTATTAAATTACATTTAATAATATATAATATAGACATTTAAAAGGACTAATATTTCATATTTTGCCCTCTCATCCTTTAATAGAGTCTTTTATTATTTGACTACACGATTCTTGTTTTAATTATGTCAGACAAGTTTGATCTAATATAAAGAACTGCTACACTCAATGGCATTTTGATATATATATTTTTTTCCTCTAAACATTTGAATCTACAGAAAAGCTGATATCATTTCGATGCATGAAAAGCTCTTTTTGCCTTTGACCCATATTAAAGTTCACGTAAGCATTAACTTTGCAAGCCTTTTCAATCAGTGCTTTAGATAAATACTGGAAAAGTGAGTCAGGTTTTGGGGGAATGGAGTCTCGCAGCTCATCTCCCCCTCACCCGCTGTGTCTCAGCATGACTGTTCACTGTCCTTGTTTGTGCCAAACCGGGTTGCAGGCTTGGCTGCTCTGGAACAATATGCACAGAGGACGGCACCAGAAATGTAAATGTGACCCGAGTCAGCTCTGAAGCAGGCCTTGTTTTACAACACTGATTCACTGTTGTTTACCTGATTATTTAGCTCCATGTAACCCCCTCATTATGGCTGGCCATTAAAGACTGAGAGTAAACATTCAGCGTCAGCACTCCATGTTCTGTGACTCATCTTCTCTACGAATAAAAACAGAAGAGAAAGAAGAAAGTCAACTTTACTGATGGCCATTCACTGTAAAACAAAATGCAGGGTTCCACTCAATTCATTCATGTTGTCCTAGTGGATTGAACTTAAAACAATGAAGTTGTCCCAAAACAAATCTCAAGAATTGTGTTGTTTCAGCTTTTTTTTGAAAGTTGGTTTTTTATGAGTGTTGGTTCTCGTAATGTTTACAGTGTTTAAATAAATCAATTGTTTTGTGGCCGATATTTTTGGTATCTATCCGTGTTCCGATGGGACTGTATCTCTTTCTGCATGCCTTGCATGTCTCTAATCGGATGGAGGCACTTGGAGTTTATTTGTGGTCACTTTTATGAGCATATGAAAGACTCAACTGTTGGATTTAGAGGGATCTTTTGATATGTTTTTACCTCCTGTTACTTCTATTGCCTTATAATAAGGCCCAGTGGTAAAATATTTTCATTGTTCACAGAGTTGATTGCTGTTATTCTTTTTGTGGAGGGCAAATGTTCACTCGGCTTCTCATTTTGTTGTAAATTAAATGTTTTCCAGTTGATGCGTACAGTATACTTGAACACACACCTGAATAAAATACAACTGAATGCATTTTTCCTGTAGTTTTTGTGTTGCACGTGTTACAACAGCAAATGGATAGGAGAAAAAAATATATATTAAATGACACCAATTTAGTGACGTTTGTTTTTTGACAATAAATGTATGAATTAAAATAGATTTTGCAAGATAAGACATCCCATTTAGGTAACTTAGTGAAAATAAAATGTCGAAATGAGCGAAATAATGCATCATGATTCAGCATAACAGATTTATGTTAAAATAAAACAACATATTTATTCTGATCTGTACTTATTAAACTATATCAAATAATAAGTGATTATCATAACGAAGTAAAAAATGACAGTTTAGTAAGGGGGGATTAAAAATTAAAGATTTATTATACTTTCATTCACGCTTGAAAACCTCCCGTCTTTGACCCAAATATTAATTTTATGCTAAATGTAATTCTTTTATAATTGGCCACTTTAAATGGTCGAGCTCTTTAAATTTGTGTGGATTCTGGTTGTCTGTATATGTTTTTATTAATTAAACAAACGTTATGCTTTTATTGTCCAAAAATATTGATTGTCTGTGTCATTATCCTTCTTATTTTTGTGAAGGCAGGTATTTTTATTCAACAATCAAAATCAAGTCTAATAAAACACGTTTACATGGTGGGATGTAAAGTCAATAGGCTAGGTCAATTAGCTTTGCAATATAATTATACTTTATTCTTAATAAAATGCCTAGAATGGCTTGAAGAACACAAATAATTTGTATATTTCTCACGGAAATAGACAATAAATAAAATAAAATTAATTACGTATGATCTTTACATGGGCAGCACGGTGGCGCAATGGGTAGCACTGTTGCCTCACAGCAAGAAGGTTGCTGGTTCGAGCCCCGGCTGGGCCAGTTGGCATTTTTGTGTGGAGTTTGCATGTTCTCCCCGTGTTTGCTTGGGTTTCCTCCGGGTGCTCCGGTTTCCCCCACAGTCCAAACACATGCGCTATAGGTGAATTGAATAAGCTAAATTGTCCGTAGTGTATGTGTGTGAATGATTGTGTATGGATGTTTCCCAGTGACGGGTTGCAGCTGGAAGGGCATCCGCTGTGTAAAACATATGCTGGATAAGTTGGCGGTTCATTCCGCTGTGGCGACCCCAGATTAATAAAGGGACTAAGCCGAAAAGAAAATGAATGAATGAATGATCTTTACATCATAACTTATCATGATTGTATTTCTATGAGAACATGTAAGGATAGATCACAAACACAATGAGAATGACAAACAATATTGTTATACTCACTTTAATAACACTATTACAACTAATAAACAATCGTTATAATATATAATTAATGTATACTGTTTGTTTTGTTTAAAAAGACCATGGGCGACACGGTGGCTCAGTGGTTAGCACTGTTGCCTCACAGCAAGAAGGTCGCTGGTTCAAGTCCCGGCTGGGTCAGTTGGCGTTTCTGTGTGGAGTTTGCATGTTCTCCCCGTGTTGGCGTGGGTTTCCTCCGGGTGCTCCGGTTTCCCCCACAGTCCAAACACACGCGCTATAAGTGAATTGAATAAACTAAAGTGTGTGTGTGTGTGTGTGTGTGAATGAGTGTGTATGGATGTTTGCCAAAACTGGGTTGCAGCTGGAAGGGCATCCGCTGTGTAAAACATAAGCTGGAATAGTTGGCGGTTCATTCCGCTGTGGCGGCCCCAGATGAATAAAGGGACTAAGCTGAAGTAAAATGAATGTTTTTATTTTTCTTTACTGTAGCCATTGACCTGCATATTATGAATCACCAAGGACCACACTTTTAACTACATATATTCATTCATTCATTCATTTTCTTTTCGGCTTAGTCCCTTTATTAATCTGGGGTCGCCACAGCGGGATGAACCGCCAACTTATCCAGCATATGTTTTTACGCAGCGGATGCCCTTCCAGCTGCAACCCATCACTGGGAAATACACTCATTCACACACATACACTACGGACAATTTTAGCTTACCCAATTCATATACCGCATGTCTTTGGACTTGTGGGTGAAACCGGAGCACCCGGAGGAAACCCACGTGAACAACATGCAAACTCCACACAGAAATGCCAACTGACCCAGCCGAGGCTCGAACCAGCGACCTTCTTGCTGTGAGGCGAACGTGCTACCCACTGCGCCACCGCGTCGCCCTACATATATTCAAATAATGATAAAAAGTCACCCAAATACTATATAACTTGTGATTTGTGTGTGTGTGGTGAAATATGTCTTTAAGGCAGTGAAATATGTCATTAATAGGCTAACTATCACCCACAGAAAAATATTTTTGTTTCTCCACAGTATAATTTCTTAAACGTTTCTTCAAAACACTACTAAATATTTTCAGGGGATATCTGAGACATAATTCATACCTGAGAACTCGATTAACTCGATTAACTACATAACTTGCTAATCGAGAACTGACGTCGAGACACCTAGGAATTGTTTTCTTGACATTTCTTCAATACTCGTCGACGACAGCCATTAAACGTTTTTTTTTTAAAGAATGTACAGTATGTAATGCTAACAATTAAGCACTACTACTGTAAATCTGGTGTACAGTCATTCTAACCTCAGTGAATGTGAATCTCCCGCGGTTACCTGTTGCGCGTCTGTGGTTTGACCTCTTCGCTTTCCGTAGTTTAAATCCTCTCTCGACCTCTGACTTGCAGTAAACTTCTCTACTTCCTGCTCGCCATCCGACTCTTAAAGGCTGAAAAGGCGATGTTTTTGGAGAAAGGGGATTATATTTCGATTGATTTGGATTGAACTTGAGTCCAAAATGAGCTGGTATGTATAACAACGTTTTTGTGGGTTAGTAAATAACAGTAATTCGTTTGTTTTCGGGCGACTTGAAGTGCCGCTGCCCGTGGTTCAAAACATAGTGAGGTACCTACCTAGACTGCACGTGAACGCGCGCTCGAATACAGCTAAAATGCTGCCTAGTTAGGGAGCGCTCTAGTTTTTGACACACAACTGTTGACTGGCTAGCGAGCTGGCGAGACAACAGTTTAGTCGTGTTTTTAGCAAACAAATGAGTTTAACTGCCTGTAAACCGATGATTGGAAGATCAGAGCTCGAGATGTGTTATAAATGTTTTGTATTTATCGCCGTACACGTATATTTCTTGTTAGCCAATGCTGCTTTCCCTTAGATACAGTAGCTAAGTTCGCTTACAAGCCCTCGGAGACACATTGTTTACGTTTTGATTCAACACAGTTTTTTTATGTATTAACAAATATAGTATAGTAGATACTATTGGGAATATATTGAGGTAAAGTTGATTTTATGTTCGCACATTCAGACTTTCAGAAAAATATTCCTTGCAAGATCTAAATAGTGAAATCATATAAGCAGCCAACGACTATCAAAGTACAACATTGTTCACAGTCAATTGAATAGTGCTAATGTTGTTTTGAAGTCATATTTACATGTGATTTCTGTCAAATATTCAAAGTATCAAAGTACACCTTGTGATATGTATTATAGTTAAAAGCAGGAATCATTTACAATGAGTTTTTAGACACGTTGGAATCAGGGATAGGAGGGTTTTGCAGTTTGATATCACATGAAGATTAACTTGTCTTACTGTTTTTTTATATATAATTGAGGTAAATTTGGTTTTATATTTCACATTCAGACTTTCTCCTTAATAATATAATTTCATAAAAGTGTTTTTTTTTGCAAGTTCATAATGAGAAATCTTATTCTCAGCCAATTACTATCAAATTACACCGTTGTTCACAGTCAATTGAATAGTGCTAATGTTGTTTTGAAGTCATATTTACTTCTGATTTCAGTGATTTTAGTCAAATATTCAAAGTACCATGGTAAACAATATGGGGAGCGTGTCACAAGTTGTCACTGAACGAATGTGCGAATATAAAACCAACTTTACCCCAATTGGGAATATAAACACCTTGTGATATGTATTATAGTTAAAAGCAGGAATCATTTACAGTGAGTTTTTAGACACGTTGGAATCAGGGATAGGAGGGTTTTGCGGTTTGATATCACAGGAAGATTAACTTGTCTTGCTCTGTTTTTTTTAGTGAGGTAAAGTTGGTTTTATATGCGCCCATTTCGACTTTCTCCTTAATGATACAACTTCAGAAGGTATTCTTTGCAAACTCATACTAGTGAAATCATATTAGCAGCCAACAACTATCAAAGTACATCATTGTTCACAGTCAATTGAATAGTGCTAATGTTGTTTTGAAGTCATATTTACATGTGATTCCTGTCAAATATTCAAAGTACCATGGTACACAATATGGGGAGCGTGTCACAAGTTGTCACTGAACGAATGTGCGAATATAAAACCAACTTTATCTCAATTGGAAATGTCAGGGTTCATATGGTCATGGAAAACCTGAAAAAGTCATGGAATTTTGACATGGCATTTTCCAGACCTGGAAAAGTTTTGGAAAATCAGAAAAACCCACAAAGTTTTGGAAAAGTCATGGAAAACAGATATCTGTATACTTGAATATAGGTTAGTTGTCTTTACTACTTTTCTGTCCTTGGCCAATCACATACTCTTGCATTATTAATGCGGTGTAAGCATTATCTAAATCAATTTTACATAGATAAATATAAGCTGGAACTAAATAGATTGTTGCGTGTTTTACGATATGCTGTAATAAATTTTAACATGTATTGTTTTTTTACCACGCCTATGTAGACATTGCATGAAACATTAGGTCATGAAAATTTACTTGAAAGTCTTGGGAAAATCATGGAAAAGTCATGGAATTTTAGTAGTAAAAATGTGTATGAACCCTGAAATATAACGTTAGACACCTTGTAATATGTATTATAGTTAAATGCACAAATCAATTACAATGAGTTTTAGACTATGGAATCAGGGATAGGGTTTTGCAGTTTGATATCACTTGTCTTAACTTATCTTACTTGGTTTTTATTGAGGTAAAGTTGGTTTTATTTTTGCACATTCTGACTTTCTCCTTAATAATATAACTTCAGAAAGGAAGTTATTCTTTGCAAATTCATAATAGGGAAATCATATCAGCCAATTACTATCAAAGTACATCATTGTTCACAGTCAATTAAATAGTGCTAATTTTGTTATGAAGTCATACTTACTGAATATTCAATAAGTATAGACAATATAGGGATTGTGTCACAAGTTGTCACTGTTCAGAAATGTAAATATAAATATAAAACCTCAATTCTTTTATCCCCATAAGAGACCAGCAGAAACCAGTAAAATGTAATGCATCATCACAAACTAGGAACTCTGTCTACAAAGGAACCATTAAAGAACCTATTTTTAAGTGCTGTTCCCTTCATTCTTGCTTGATCTCTCACTGTTTCCAGTAAACTAGAGAGTTTAGTATTTGTTTTATGTTGAACACAATGGCCCAATGTCAGCTTGTGTAGTTTTACCTTGTCAGTTTGTTTTGCTTTCATCAAGATGCAAGCAAAACTTGAAGACGTAGCCATTAAACTCCAGAGGTTTTGGAGCGTTTGTTTGTAGATTTAACATAATAATTTGTCATGCTGCTCCAACTGATACAGAGTGATTTAGCAGTTTTTCACTTTTGTAGCCCCGCTATGTTCATCATGCATATCTTATAGCTGCATTATAATCCTTATGTGCATTTTTCATTCATTCATTTTCCTTCGGTTTAGTCTCTATTTCAGAGGTCACCACAGCGGAATGAACCGCCAACTATTCCAGCATATGTTTTACGCAGCAGATGCTCTTCCAGCTGTAACCCAGTACTGGGAAACACCCATACACACTCATTCTCACACACACACACACACACACACACACACACTCATACACTACGGCCAATTTAGTTTATTCAATTCACTTATAGCGCATGTGTTTGGACTGTGGGGGAAACCGGAGCACTCGGAGGAAACCCACGCCAACACGGGGAGAACATGCAAACTCCACACAAAAACACCAACTGGCCCAGCCGGGACTCGAACCAGTACAACCAGACCTTCTTGCTGTGAGGTGACAGTGCTAACCACTGAGCCACCGTGCTGCCCACCATATGCATTTTATTTTTCCATATTGTGATATGCAACTAAGTGAAACCGATTATTAAGAAGAAAAGCAAATGTGAGGTGGGCCTTGGTTCTGTGCATCTGTTGTTTACTGGAAGGAGGCAGATCTGAATGCAAGCTTGTAGTCATTTGTAAAAAGAGGCTGTTTTAAGGGACAGTTCACCTAAAAATGAAAACGAGCCCATGGATTACTCAACCTGAATGGTTGGTAACAGGCAGGTATTTCTATTCAACAATCGAAAACAAGCCTAATAAATCACATCAATAATAAAAAGTGCCTCACACTGCTCTGGGGGTGTATAAAGGTCTTCTGTAGGTCTTTCTTATTTAAAACTTTATCAGTTTTTATTTTGTGAAACTTCCACAAACTGTTGTATATGCATTCATGAGAGACTCTCCGGGGGATGATGTAGAATGTATGCTATTTTATTTATATATATATATATAGCATAGATTTTACAATGTGTGTATCCACAACAGTCACTTCGCAGGATTATATGATTTATTAAAGGTTAAAAAAAATAAAGATATTATTCTTTTTTTTAATTATTATTTTTACAATGATGACCATGTTATTTTACATTTGATTGTTAGATTTCTGTACTTGAATACAGTTAGACTCCCCAGAAAGCCATAAAGCACTGTTTATTTATTTATTTTTGCTTGTAATTTATTATAATTCAAGCAGATGCACTGCATTGAAAAAGATCGACTGTTCATTTCAGTCGATCTAAATTAAGGAAATCTTTCCAAATAGAGCTATTTAAATCATCTGGTAAAATTATATTCATATCGCAATATATATTGCGGCAAAACAAAATGTTGCAATGCCTGATTTTTCCAATATCATGCAATAGGATGGGTGATATCTTATCATTTACAAAATACACGTACCCCCCCCCCCCCCCCCCCCTACCCAAACAGATATTTATAGACATACTTTTACTCTAAATTCACTCAGTATCATCAGTGTATCATCAATATCGAGTGTTTCAAATCACTGCTTTTTGTGACCAGACGTGGTTTCATATCACAGAATGAGGAAGATTTTTTTTTTTATTGTATTCTATAGCGTGACAAAGGCTAGGTCAATTAGCTTTGCAATATAAATATACTTTATTCTTATTAAAATGCCTAAAATGGATTGAAGGACCCAAATAATCCATGTATTTTCAAAGATGTCTGTTTTCTGTAATGCAAATGTGGAGGATATACGCAATGCATCATCTAACATTCAGTATGAATGAAACAGAAATAATGCGTGATCACAGCATTCTTTCAGATTGGGCTGCACGATTAATCGAAATGAAATCGAGATCGTGTTTCAACAAGTGCTGTGACTCTCATGCACATCTGCTCAGGGAAACACGGCTCTGTGATCAGTAGTAAATCTCCTTCGAAAGCCCAGAGGTAACAGTTTTCAGACTGAACGGTTGACAATGAGAATGAACTTGGGGAAACTGTGGTGATGATCAAAAGCCATTCATTTGTTTTGGCTCATAGTTTGTGACCAGACTTGACCAATACATGCAAAAACAAAAAAGGCAGATAATGTCGCAGTTAATAAAGTCCACTCTTTCTGCAAGAAATCAGCATTTTGACGTCATCAATCGTC
Source organism: Danio jaintianensis (assembly GCA_903798115.1). NCBI lineage: Eukaryota > Metazoa > Chordata > Actinopteri > Cypriniformes > Danionidae > Danio > Danio jaintianensis. The sequence goes on from CAIGQV010019087.1 coordinate 4,525,269, forward strand.
AGTCTTTGGAGAATACAAAGCAGAGAGGACACTGCTTTTCTGGCCGTCCCTCGTAAGATATTAAACATCGAAACCACGTCACAGGGCTGTACTGAAAGGTCAGCGGCCAGCAGAGGATGCTTCAATTCCAGTACGCACTTCGAGTTGGGGTGAAGGCCTGAATGAGCCGGCGGTGAAAGGATTCTTTATAAACCATTCTGACCCGCTTCATTCATACAGGGCCTTTTGCTAGATAGAGTGACGTGGTCGTTCTGACACTGGGGTCGCCGTGACAACAATTGCAGTTTCCTAGCTGTCAACCGAGTCTCTGTACTCCTCGCAGATAAGATCCCGACATAAAACTTGCAGCCTCAACAGATAGAGCTCCCATTAGCTGGCTTCTCCGCTCCGGCTGTTGTGTAGCGTGAGTCAAGTTCGCCTGTTCTCGGCGTAATTTTGAACACAAGTCTGAACGAAGCTTTGTTCACGCTACTGTCACTAGTGCGTATGTGATCATGCTGATAGCGTCAAGCCTTAGATTTCAGAACAGGGCACCTTTTATGAATCTGTGCATCTGCGAATGGAGAGGATCTGAGAAAATCGAAATGAAGGCCATGCATCTATACGGGATTCATTTAGTCTGCCTCGGTCGTCTCTGCTAAATTGCCAGCAGTCATTTATTTAATCACAATTTTAATTGTAAAGCTGCTTGATACTGGAAAAATATGTGATTTAGTATTGCGATTACGATACAACATTTCCCTAGAAAAATGCCATTTTTATTAGCTATGTTTTTAAATCATTTATTTAATGATATTAAAATGAACAGGTAAAATATATATTTTTTTTTCAGGTCTAAATTCATTCTAGTTCACACAAAAAATTTAATTTTAATGTTTTAACATTTTCATGTTCACATGAATGGCTTTTCTGATGTAAAACATCAGACGACTCAATGGACATTACCATAGACTAAAAGATATGGACATAGTATCCGTGACGTCACCCATAGGTTTCTGAGTAGCGCAAATGAAGCTGCTAGTGAGCGTGGCCAACCAGCGCCATTGTGTTCGCGCGTCATCGCTCTAACCAAATAAATCACCCCCCTCACAGTTGTCATGAAGGGTAATATTAACTAACCAAAATCTTTCTTTGTACCAGGCTGTAAAGTTGGCCATTTTAACAGTGGGGTCAATAGAAATTGGCTCTATTATGGAGCTAGGACTAGCGGAATTTCGATGAATTGCAGTTTCAGTTACTTCCGTATTGCTTCACAAGGGAGAGCGGGAGGTTGTCGCTTGGACATTACACTTTGAAAACTGCCATGAAATGCGTAAGAAGCAGCTTAATAGCCTGCCATGTTCAAAAATGTTGTGCTATCACAATTAATTATTTAATTTTTGTGTTCATATCATTTAAAGTTTAGTCCTAATGTTGTTGTTGTATTTTTTTAAATATAATAATATGAGCCCTCGGCACCAATGGCATAGTGGTTAGTGCGTCGACACATGTTCTCCGGTGCTCACTGCGACTTGAGTTCGATTCCCGCATCGAGGTCCTATGCCGATCCTGACCCTCTCTCTGCTCCATACGCTTTAACTAGTAATAGTAACTAATAATAATAATATTTTTATTCCCTTATGAGGGTGGCCACGTGTTTGAAATGTTTCACAAGTTGTATCATTGGATCTATTCAAATGCTTTGAAAATGCATTATATTGCATAATACAATAATAATAATAATACAAGCTCCCTTATCTGTGGGCCTATTTTAAAATGTGTAGTTTGTGGGATTATGATTATTCTGGTTATCTCAATTAATTGCGATTTGATTAAATAACTATGATCTGGTGATTAATCTAGAAACATTTTTTTTTTTGCTAAAATGTCACCTCGAACATTCGAATCAGGCTCATAAAAATAAGTGTTAAATAATCTGATATATTTCATATCAGTATGATTTTGTTTTATGACATTTAATACATAGTTTTTGGATAATTAATTGTTAATCATTTATGATCAGTAAGTGCTTTGAATTGTTTGATAAAAAAAAACCTACCTGTTACACGTGTAAATATGATTATGTTTTCCTCACCTCGATGTTGACTGCTGAAGCAACATAAAGTTTCTGTTGACTTTTGCTGATAGGGGAAAACAGTACGTGAATGCAGTCTCTATTGGGAACACCAAGGTTGTGTAAATATTCTTCCTTCGAGGAGACACTTCCAGTACAACCTGTGACTTAAAGTGAGTTTGACACCTCTGCTCTTGCAGCTCATTTTCTGTGGATTTGCAGTTGTAACTTTCCTTCAGTTTCTACATAGCAGGTCACTGAAGCCTGATAGTGGTTAGTTTTGGTAATTTTAGATCTTGCGTTAATCTTGAAGTTTCCGAACAGCCACAACTGTTATGCACAATATTGTTGCATCATCGGTCTGGGAAATAGTGGCCAAGGTGAAATATCCAACACAAGCGCATTGGAAATATGTGACCCTACATTTTTGTAAAAAACTGAAACGATCTGGTTCCGAACTGCCAAAACGATTTTGGATTCTGTTTGAATTTGCATCATTTTAGTTCTATTTTTGATTTAGTTTGAAGTATACCGCAGCCTTCAAACTGGAGGAAAGTGTTTAAAAATTCAAAACTACTTCTGAGGGAAAGTCTGTTCACAACGGCCATTAATCGGCTGTCAGTAGCTATGTTTCCATCCAAAAATGCGAAATAACTTTATGCGCTAAACTGGAATATCGCATAAAAGATGTGCGAATAAAGCAGCGTTTCCATCCAACGAGTCAAAGAGAACAAAATCGTCACTTCCTGATTAAATGGCGCCAAATATCAACAGTAAAAACGGAATTTGCTGAGGTAGGAGAAGCTGCGTCAATCTTTTCTTCATTTAATAAATGACTTGCGCCTCAGAAGGCAATGCTGACACGCAGTGAACGCGTGGCGGCGTTTGAAGGCGTGACACGCGGAGCACAGACGCTCTTAACAATTCTGGAGGTCATTAATAATATAATAACACTAATACTGAAATGCTTAAGGCATTTTAGAATGACCAAAACAACATTTCAGATGTTTTACAATGTGGTCAGCCTGCTGGTTTGTCCATTTACACACATTTTTATCATCACATGACCTTTTTTTAATGCGCATACTGGAATTTGTTCGGTAAAAGTGTTTCCATTTATGCGCATCTTTTCTTATCGAATAAAAAGTTTATCCTACTCAGTTATGCGCATACATTTTTTATGCGCATTTCCTAAATTTATGCGCATCTTAGCGTTTCCATCAACCGATTTTTTTTATGCGCATATCCAAAATGCGCATAAAAATAGGTGGATGGAAACGTACCTACTGATAATGTCAAACCAACAATCAAAGACCACAGATTTTAGCCAAGGATTGCTGTAATCTTTGAGGATTTCCCAGATTTGTCTCAGACGACCAAATCATGGCTGAAATCACACTGTGTAAGCAGGTAGACAGCATGTAGACACCACCCTCTAGTGGATTTGTTATCTGACATGTGCAACGAAACATATCCAGAGCAATGTATTTCACGTTTTGCAAAAATGTAGGCTGAGGTGCATATTTTCAATGACTCTTGGTTGGAAATATCAATCCTCCGTTAATCTGCTTTATGTAATAATCATCAAATATGTTCAGTTTGTCTATCATTTTATCACTCATGGCATTTTATTGTCAGTAGGAAGGTAAGGATGCTGTTTCAACTATATAAACATGCATCGAGTTGCAGCACAAGCTTCACAGCAACGTTTTAATTAGTTGCTAAATTTGCACACTGAAATAAAACATTACCAAAAATACTCTGACAGTGGCCATCATGTGAGCAATATCTCCGCAGACACAAGCTGATGTCCATAGTTTCTCCACTGAGTTTGGAGCAACGCTGTAATTAACAGATTAAAACGGAAGGTAAATTACCACTCATTACGTCTTGTTTTGATGTCTAAAAGGCGCCATCGGTTGACATAATAAAGTCAGTATTTAGCAGCGTCCTTGTAATGATATCATACATCATTTGCAAACCAAAACGCTCTGATGCCACATCGTGAACAATATGTCCATAAATAATATTTCATATTCTCTGATTATACCACAGACAGGAAGTTCCTGCAATAAACCCCTGGTATTTTCCCATAATCCTTTATATAGCTCGGATGAAGATTACTTAATAGAAACTTTGGTGACTGAAGCATACACGCATTTTAAATAACTTTTTATTATTAGATGTAGATTTGATTGCTTTTACATGGTATGACAAGTGTCTGCTTGATTTTACACTATCCCACACTGCTCCTAATTACAGAACATTGATTTACTGTTTGCAACAATGGCAACAAGTGATCTAATGATGTGTTATATTAGTGCATAGGGCTGGACGATATGACCAAAATTTGATTTCACAGTATGAGAAAGTTTATTTCACAGTAACGATTAGGCCTGTCACAATAATCAATATATCAACTTATTGCACAACACATGGACATGACCTCAATCGTTTTTGGTGATGCAGTATAAACCCAACAGCCACTTTATTAGGTACACCTGTCCAACTGCTCATTAACGCAAATTTTCTAATCTGCCAATCGCAGGGCAGCAACTCAATGCATTTAGGCATGTAGACACGGTCAAGACGATCTGCTGCAGTTCAAACCGAGCATCAGAATGGGGAAGAAAGGTGATTTAAGTGACTTTGAACGTGGCATGGTTGTTGGTGCCAGACGGGCTGGTCTGAGTATTTCAGAAACTGCTGATCTACTGGGATTTTCACGCACAATCATCTCTAGGGTTTACAGAGAATGGTCCGAAAAAGAGAAAATATCCAGTGAGCGGCAGTTCTGTGGGCACAAATGCCTTGTTGATGCCAGAGGTCAGAGGAGAATGGCCAGACTGGTTCCAGCTGATAGAAAGGCAACAGTAACTCAAATAACCACTCGTTACAACCGAGGTATGCAGAAGAGCATCTCTGAACGCACAACACGTCCAACCTTTAGGCGGATGGGCTACAGCAGCAGAAGACCACACCGGGTGCCACTTCTGTCAGCTAAGAACAGGAAACTGAAGCTACAATTCGCACATGCTCACCAAAATTGGACAAAAGAAGATTGGAAAAACGTTGCCTGGTCTGATGAGTCTTGATTTATGCTGTGACATTCAGATATAGGGTCAGAATATAGCAAATATTTTCTGAATGTTCATATTTTTGCTTTTTTTTCTCATTTATTTCCTATGGCTGTAATTTTTGACCGCGAAGACCACAAGTGTGACTATTTTTTTAACAACCATTTAGCGTTGTTCACTATGTGTACAGATTAAAAGTAAATTATTAATTTAAATGATTACATTTCCTAACAGTGTAAGGTGTTTCTTTTAGTAATTACACCCGCTATGACATCTCCAAATCTAACCCCTCTCTTTCCTACCTTCTGTACTCCTCAAGTAGTTCTGGGTTGCTGTACAATTTTTCCCAACCTTGCATTTGCTAAAGATTTTCTTTTTTCACTTGTTGACTGTCTAAAATGAAACAAATCAAAGCAAAATATAAACAGTTAGTACATTTTTTTTATTAACCTTAAATTCAAAAGAATTATTTGAATTTAGTATGCAATTTACTTAAATTCTCATTCCCGAAACAGATGTTCTCTCTACCGCAACTGTCCTTAAACGGTTGCGGTATATGAGAAAATAGTTGCGGAGAATGAGGTGCCTCAATATGTTTTGCTAATAATAGGGAAGCTATGATGATTTAGCACATTTTTACTCAGTGCATATAATTAAGACTTTAAAAAAGTTCATTTTCATAAAAAAAAAAAAATAAATCTAACAATTATGTAAATGTAGAAAACTACTTGTTTCGGTAATGATAATCAAAGTTGGGTAACCGTTTTGATAGGAAATTTTTTTATATTAAACTGGAGAAATATAAAAGATCTTCTTTTCTGGCAGCCATCTTGAAACAACTCTTTATGCGTGTTTAAACAGTACTTTAAAATGGTTGCGGAGGATGAGAACATCTGTCACGGACACATCATTTTTCAGATTTTTCTCATTATCGTTATACATGAATATTCTGTCAATTATTTGTTGTCACGTAAAATAATCTATTAGAACAATTCATTTGTTTTCATGCTAAAATTTTCATGCTAATTTGTTTAAATTACAACATAACACACATTCAAACATACGTGGACACGTTTCGGTAATGAGAATTTCAGTAGAAAATGCAGTAAAATGATAAAAAAATATATAAATTATGTTGAAACTACACATTGTGCTTTGTAGAGAACAGTGTTGTCTTTATTCTTATGTTTTTTGTATTACCAAATTACTAAGTTTTATATTTAAAATCATAAGTGCCATGTTGTTTTAATGGTTTCGTGAGAATAACCCACCTAATGAAGTGGCCGGTGAGTGTATATCGCCCATACATAAGAACAGATTCTAGCAACATTTTAGCTGATTGTGCAACATCTCTATCTCTATTGGAGGTATCAGTATGGTTAAAAAAACACTATAGTCATTCATTCATTTTCTTTTCGGCTTAGTCCCTTTATTAATCTGGGGTCGCCACAGCGGGATGAACCGCCAAGATCTGGTAGCAGAAATCGCAGCCTTTGTTACTTTTTACCTTGCACTTTTTTTGTCAACATTTATTATTATTTGTTTAAGATATGCATTTTTACATTCAGATTCCAATGCCTGATTATTAAATTGTTAAAATGACAATAACTAAATTAAATATTCTTAAGAATAAAATATGATATGTTCATTGGAAGAGCGTACTTGCATCGTGATGATATTATATTGTCATTCTGGCATTATATAATAAGGTGGCATAAAATGGTCTTAAAATGGCAATAATTTATCGCAATATATCGTACAACAAAAAAATAGATAGTTTTTACAAATTTTTAATAAAGGTAGTTATTCCAGAAAATGACTTTATATAATTCATAAGAAAAGAAAAGGACTTGATCTTATTTGATTATTTTGTATTTTATTTTTAACCTTATAAATATACACTGTAAAAAAAATATCTGTTGTTTTTCCCATTTATTTCCGGTTGTGAATTGCATTATGGAATGTTGATCTCTGCTCTGTCGACTTTTGATGTTGAAAATTCAACTCTACAATTTAACAAAGTGACTTTTATTGACATTTTAGTACTTTGAAAAAATGTATAAGAAGTAATATATAGAGAAATAAATCTGTAAAATAACAGAAAATGTACTCATGGTTTATTACAAGGTTTTTGTAACATCATATACAACACCAAGCCAGACAATATATCACTTTACACTATTAAAAACGTTCATAAAAGTCACTTTTTCCAGCTTTTCAAGGTTAACATTTCCGGAAGTAAGGTTAAAGTACCATAATGCAATTCAAAAGCATAAATAAACTGGGAAAAACTAAAATAAAAAACAAATACATTTACGAATATTTGTTACAGTGTAGTAAACTTAATATGTGTAACAACAAATTACACTGTATGTCACATTTCACAGTTTCATATAAGTTTCATATAAAACTGTTCATAATAATAATAATGTCCATATAGACATTATTATTATTATTATTCTTATTATAAAATTTCTCAAGTAACTTTATTTTTACAGATATAAAGTGTATCCCAAGTAAGCAACAGGAAAATAAAACATAAATTTGAAAATATGTAAACACTTTAAGGAAATGTAAAACAAAAATACAACATATACAGTGCTCAGCATACTTGAGCACACCCCATTTTGAAAATGAATATTTGTATTCATTTCTCAATGAATATAGGCAATGTATTTTGGTGCATTTCAACAAAACAGATTTATTAAACAGATATATGTATTAAAAAAATGTTTTAGTCACCAAACATATTTAGAAATGGAAAGATAATACAATAAAATTCTAGCAAAATATTGCAAAAAAAAGATTACAACCTACAAAATTTCACCTACATTTTTCAATTTTTTTGCTTCTCTTAATTTTTCCTCTTTTTTAAAATTTGTATTTAATATTTTTCTATAACATAAATTTGGGTGTACTAGTTTTTGGACCGTTATCGTAAGTTATTTTGTTAGATCAGCTCCAGATTTGGCTTCAGCACTGACTAATCTTATGTATATGCACAAATATAATATTGTATCAGAATCAGAATCAGAATCGGTTTTTATTGCCAAGTGTGCTTACACACACAAGGAATTTGTTTTGGCTACAGAAGCTTCCAGTGTACATAAAGTGACAAGTGACAACACAAAATAAATATGAGGAAAAAAATAAAATAAAATAAAATACGACAAACATTAAACAGAGATGCAGTTAGACAATAGAGCTCTGGATGATGAATTGTTGTACAGATGTGTTATAAATATACAAGTTTTACAAGTTATAAGGTGCTGTGTACAAATGCGTATGGAGAAAGTATTGCATTGTATACTGTTATAAGGTGCTGTGTACAAATGCGTATGAAAAAGCTTCCTATTAAAATGTAGCTTCCTATTAAAAATATGAATTTAAAAGAGAGATTTGTGAGGGGTGTACTTATATACGCTGAGCACTGTAAACCATTACAATTCCTATGTAAATATTGAAACTAGGTAATCACTTCTTGTTGAAATATAAATCAACTGGCAACACTGAATTGGCCACGCCCACTTATTTACATCTCGCAAAATTCTTTTACATTACACACTTCATTATGCAGTAACAATATATACCACCTAGCCCTATTAGTGCATCTTAGGAAGAGTTTTTGTGTTATTGATGTGACCTCTTGAAGAACATGGGACCGGATCTTCCAGCCTGACTGCTTACTTAAATAAGGCTGTATGCAAAAATGGACTAGTATGCGAAGAAAGTTTCCCACAGTACAGAATCATCCCACTGAATTTCTTCCTTCCTGTCAGTACCTTGACATCCCATCAAGCCTTGACATCCTGACTTAAAGCAGTCTGGTAAAACTAGCACTGGTGTTAATGTCAGTATTAGCAGGGGAATAGTTCATCAACTGATAATCATTATTTATTCAACCTGGTATCTAATGTTTCTATGTCTAACTTTCATGAAACATTGAAGCGCTTTCTTCATGCATACTTCTCTTTTTCCATACGATAAAAGTAAATAGTGACATATACTGTCAAAAAAAAAAGTTATAAAACGCACCACGAGAAAACCCATAACTACTAGCGCAATATGACTCATGTGCTATATTCACATTCATTTGAGCTCATACAATGGCATTCTAGGGAAACAGGCCCAGAGGTTATTATTGCTGGTAATGTTCTTGCCTTGTTCTCTGTTTATGACATTAAAGGACTGGAGATAGCTATGATACCCGAGTTGGTGGCAGACAAGTGTGTTGTAATGCTAATTGAAGGAATTTCGGGCAGATTTTAATTTTCCAGGTTGTATTTCGGATATGGCACTATATGTGAATAAGCTTGTAGATGACAAATGTAAAGATGATTCGTCACTCGTATATAATTATATGATTTTCATTCAAAATCTCATTGGGCTCGAGCAAGGTTTCATTCTGTATTAAATATGGAATATTATGCAGGAGAAATAACACGAAAAATAATTGTACCCTGTATTGAGGACCTTTTATTCTATTCTATTTTATTTTATTTTGTATTTTATTTTATTTTCTATTTCATTTTTTGTTGTTGTTTTTTGTTTTGTGTTGTTGTATTGTATTGTATTTTATTTATTTATTGATTTATTTATATTTAATTTAGAGAAGTCAATGTCAGTTGTTTACATAAAGCTTGTTTATTTTTGGTTTTGTGGTGTTGTGTTATT